>CM076653.1:6838211-6959076 GCA_038496675.1 Rachycentron canadum
ATATATATATATATATATATATCACATATATATATATGTATGTATACAGGATATTGATGTTTGAGTCTCTGACACAAAAAGCTCAATGTCCTCATTTTCAGTCTTCCAACAACAACTCAACTTTTATAGTGCTACAGTTTTATTGCAGGTGGCAAAGCTGCCATCAAGACACAACACCTTCTCCAGTCGTCCAGCTGTAAGACACTGACCCACATACAAAAAACTAATCCCCTACTTTCCAATGGTTGTTTTCATAGCAGTCCTGAATGTGTTGGTTTGGGTTGTTTATGTGGAGACCTTTTGGCTGACTGACCTCAAAGTCTTGACTGCAGCATGCTTTTCTTTTCATTATGCCAGCTCCTTGTCTGGTGAGGCCCTTCAACGTCTGGTATTGTTTCACCACAGGAAAGATGTTCAGCCAAAGGCTATGAATCCCTGAGCCAACTGGAAATACCCAGTGGACGTCTCCCCGAGAGATGAGATAGTTGTGTTTCTCTGTACTTAGGGTTAGGGTTAAATATTGATATTTAATATTAGAAAATATGACATTCCTGCCATTCTCATCATACATTTTGGATTCCCTTTATAAAATGGTCTTCTTCAGTAGACAATAAGATAGAACTGTGAGCTGTCCAGAGAGATGTCAGCAGTTGGCTCTGATCCACAACACAGGGCTTCACACCTCGCTGGGATTTGGCTACAGCCCAGACATCAAACAAACGCATTGCACGTTGGACTCCAAACAAAACAAGGCGTCACATACATCCAAACAACTATGTTGCTAGCTCAACAGTTCTGACATGTTCAGGACTTGGGGAATCATCTTTCCGCCTTTTTTTTTTTTTTTTTTTTTTTGTTTTTGTTTTTTCTTCACTGAGAAAGATTAGGAGCAGCGGGGGAAAAAACAATGCAGGGACACGCTCTTCTTTTCCAGATGTAAACTCCAAACAAAAGGCGTTGTGACTGGGGGGTGTCAGGGATGTGGTGGGGAGGGGTTAAAGGTCAGCATGGAGGGCAACATAAACAGAGGAGGGGCCACCAGTGTGAGCATGTTTAGGTCAACCACCAGTTACAGGTCTAAAGTCACTGCTCTCATGTAATCAGAGGAAAAGATCACTGTTTGTGATGTGAAGCAGATCTATGTCAGCTGTACCTTAACTTTTCTTTTTAGCTTTTGGGAAAATGAGGATTCAGGACTAAATAAGACTTGAAATAAATTGAAAATAAAATTTGTGTTCAGTGCTAATTATCAAATGTTAGCATGCTAACTGAAATGCTGAGCATAGTAAACATTACACCTGCATGTTAGCATTGTTACTGTGAGCATGTTAGCATGTTGATGTTAGCATTTAGCTCAAAGTGCTGTGGTCTTATTGAAGTGGCTGTGAACTTCTACAGTATCTGTTCCTGTACCAGAAACAAGATAAACATGTTCATGATTAGTTAACTCCTATAAATAAATAAACACATTATCTTTTCCTAACATGTTGGACAAACAATGCAAATCCCAGTTCCCTGCATCAGACGTGTTTTATGTGTTCATCTATTCACTGTGATCATCTTCTGGCTACTTGGAAAAACGTAATTTAAATCTAAATCATGTTTAATAGCAATTATATTTGCTCCAACTCAAATCTGGCACAGTGGATTTGTAATATATGAACATATTTTGTTGGGATAGGAAAGTAGTGGCAATAAGAAATGCCAGAAACTATTGCTACAGTACATTGCTTATGACAAAACACTCACAGAAAAAAGCCTGAGAGAGATATTATGCAGGGAAGACTGAGTACAACATCCTCACAAGAAAAACCTGGGCCAGAAGAAAGAAATGAATAATTACTCTAAAATGCTTCCCGTTTAACTCCATTCACAATCAAACCCAAGAGGCATTTTTTTTATTCTAAGATGAATGGGTCCCATCAAGTTTGAGCACTACCACAACAGGTTAAGGGTTTCTTGTTGTTAAACTTAACCTATAGCGAAGAAGTGCAACTACATCAATGGGTACCACAGATGATTAACCCTGTGGCTCCAAATAGGCACCACATGGCTCACGAGGCCGTCAGCAGCCACATAGATGCCAGCAAATGGTCCAAGATGGGCTGGGGCAGGAAGCTGGCCACAGTGCAGCTTCCTCCCTTTGAAGTGCTGTTAATCCTTGAGCATGTCTCCGTATGTATGTGTGCTCTGGTACTTCTATCTTTGTGAGGACCAGTTAGGGAATGTCAGGATTTTTTTTTTTTTTTTAAAACGAGAAGACATTTTGACCTGTCATCATATTTTCAGAGGAGCACCGAAAAGTTGATTAGATGAATGGCACAGAGGTGAATGAACTTAATTTTGTGTTGCCCAAAACTGAAAATCAATGTACTTAAAAAATAAGCCTCATACATAACCAATGAGGATTTTTTCATAAATATACACATGCAAATGTGTGCATGTGTGTCATGCTTTGTAGCCTATAGACCCTAGAAGGTAACATCAGCACTTAAATGTCATGATGATTTATTTGGAGATTAAAGCATATATAACTGTGGCCATGTATGTGTATCATTTTTTATTTTAGGCTTCATAGAAAGACAGAAGGTACACAAATACTCCAACCACCTCACTTCTAATATTTTTTTTCAGAGGTATTCAGTTTCACCTTGTTCAATAATCTCTGTAAATAGGAGCGGGAATGAGGGGCCATGAGAAAACAAGTTCAGAGCTGTCTTGTAAAAAGATGTGGAGATATTTAAGTAAGAAGAAGAAGAATATTTAAACTGGAGATGGCTCGTCAATCCCTTATAATGTGCCAGAGCAGACGCTCGAGGAGCCTTGATATCTGGCTGCAGCTGATGCTTTTATGAGCCATGTCACCAAGATATTACTATTTTAGCAAAAGTGACGTGTAAACAGAAACTGGAGAAGGAATTCTCCTGAGAAAGCTTGATGTATATGACAAAACCTATCTCACTGACTCACATTTCAACATTATTTAACCTTCAGAGTATTTCTTCCGTAAAAAAGATTTTTATACTTATTATACTTACTTTTATACTTATACTAATAAAATGTTTTAAGAATTTTTAGCCAGCGATTTTAGAGCAGCTCTGTGCCTTGTCATGTCCATTCCTGAAATCATCTAAAGTCTAATGAAATCCAATGCATAACAATCAGTCATCACCAATTAAAGACTTGTTGGAGATGCTGGGGCTAAGTTGTTATATAATGATGGCAAACATTTTTGTAATGTATAAGTAATACAAATTTTCTGTCATTATACATTTTAATTTAAACAAGTGGATTTATGCTGGAAACAGATTTAAATCATCTTCTCGTGCAAATATTTCATTTGCTTTAGGGAAACAAGCTCAATAATCGACAGAAATGATTGATTTATTTGAAATTTTTCTCGGTTTAACACTTGTGACGGTGAGGAGGTGGAGTTGATGCCAACCAACATCACCCAGTACAGTTGAAACATTTTAGATCCTTTTGGATCCTGGATGTAACCCTGTTGTCTCCCTCACCCTCTCAGTATGTGATCTTTCACAGCTTGTACAGGATTATCACCCCAAATTAACAGGGTCTTAAAAAGCTGACTGGCTCCAGGAACTGTGCTAGGAATTAGCCACCTGCTACATCAATGATCCACAACCACATAGCAGCACGAGGAGACTCTACGGACCTTCAAGCAGGAAACGTCCTCCTGGGGGCGAAGATGGCATCAAACAAGGTTGAGGTCGCTCGCCACCTTGCACACAGTGCTCAGCAGGAAGTGTGGCTTCCTTGAGTCAGGGCCGTGAGGGCAGAGGTCGGGAAACATGATCAGCAGATCGCATTACTGCCCCCAGATGTGGCAGAGGGCAGCCATGGAGTTGCCCTAAATGTAGCAGGGCTTTCTGCTCAAGTTTGGCTTTGGTAAAACAGGAACTTCTATTCTGAGAAATGTCATTCCTCTATTGAGTGTATTGATCTCTTTTCTAAACCTGTACTCTTTCAAGGCTTTTTTTGAGCACGGTTGCTATTTTTAAGCTTCACA
This sequence comes from Rachycentron canadum, assembly GCA_038496675.1. Classification (NCBI taxonomy): domain Eukaryota; kingdom Metazoa; phylum Chordata; class Actinopteri; order Carangiformes; family Rachycentridae; genus Rachycentron; species Rachycentron canadum. The sequence goes on from CM076653.1 coordinate 6,842,242, forward strand.
TTTACACACTTTTTTAACACTCTTCCTGTGACCTTCCAAGCCGCCTCTCTGGAGCAGTTATGTTCTATTATGTGTGAACTGAGGAAACCACAACAGAAGAAGGACATGAGAGTGCGTCTGTTCGTATGATGTACGCACGCTGTACGGACCACGTGAACCATAGCATGGCTCGTGTTTATATTCTCAGTAAAATATTTCCAGTGGCTCTTGGTGTGCTGTGCTTCCTCACTGGCCTGCCTGCCCTGTAAAGAGTGATGAGCTTGGCAATGAGAAACAGGTGTGTGTGAAATGTGTGGATCACTCCTTTATCCCACTCACCCCCAACCATCCTCTACCCCCACCTCCCGACCTTTCTGAGCCAGTCGTGTTGAGCTGCGTTTTATGACAAAAAGGGGGTTAAGGGAGGGGGATGAGTAGAGAAAACACAGGGGCCGACAAGGAGAAACACATAGCCGCAAAATTTGCTGTTTATTCAGTGCTCAAACACTTTTCTGTGAGTCAAGTATTCATCATGGTGACAGTGAAAGGCAGCAATAAATACAGAGCAAAAAAACAAAAGTCACAGTGAAAAGAGCTGCCAAGAGCCTTTGGAAGAGTTTATCATCTCCATGGTTCACAGTTTTCTGGTGTTATTTTAGTCTATCTCATCACATGTGACTTTGACAGCATCAAAGGTTATATCATCCAAAGGCACTCAGATATGTGGTAATTGTGAGGCTATTAGAGCTAGCAGTCCACTAAGATAATATGTGGACTGTTTAAGATCCATTAATCAACAACCGGAGGACAATACTGATAAAAGCACAGTCAATCAATCAGTCAACCAATCACCGTGGATGAAAGTAGTTTCAAACTGCTCAGCGGGATTAGCGGCTAATTAATTTTGCAATTAATTTGAAATCTGCCAGTCTGATGAGATGAATTACAGCTGTGGTGGTTCAATATCAGTCCATCACTTTGGTGTCAGAAATCTCAGATTGGCGTGACACGTGGTACAGATAATCTTGGCGCACACAGGATTAATCCGACTGACTTTGGTGATCTCCTGACCTTTCATCTGGTTCAACAAACCAGACAAAGACAAAATAGTTACAAATTGATCTTGACGATTTAGTGAAATGTCTCAACTGTTTTCTGAATCATCACTGAATGAAGCCGAATGACGTCAAGCGCCCGAGCTCCACTTTGTTGCAGGTTTAGCTTGCTAACATGGTAAAAAGTGCTCCCTGCTAACATTAGCCCAGCACTACTGTCACTGGAGCATGTCTGCATGCTGATGCTTTTTCTCTCTGCTTGTGTGACTATACAGGCAACACATTGCTGTTGTCAATGCAAGTACAGTTTTTAAGAGAATGAGTAGTTCATTAACAGATTTTTGCTCCATGACAATGATGAATCAAATTGTAGCTTGTAACTATAAGACAGTTAAATTTATATTTTATGTGAAAAACAGTCTTTATTTGTGATTTGCATTTATAACTTATTTACTAACAATCAATAGAGCCACCTATAACTTTCCAGCACGTGTTTCGCTATCTAGGCTATATGTCACTTATTTGATTAAGTATTGATATTATTGATTAGATTAAACCTTCACTGACACTAATAAGCTACTATTGCGTTTTTGAAGCTGGATGAGTTGTTGTGTTGTAGTGGTTGTCATTGTGACCCCCCCCTCCTCCTAATCCACAGCCCCCCTAAAGCTCCACTCAGCTCCCTGCAGGCTACACAGGAGTCAGTTTACACAGCCTCATACCTGCCCACCGCCCTCCACCTCCTCCTCCACCTCCACCTCCTCCTCCTCCGCCGCTGCCGGGAGGTCGGGGCTCCCTCCTCGCTGCCGCCGCCGTCAGTGTGCCAACAGTCCGCGCAGAGCGCAGAGCGCAGCGCCACGCCGGCTCAGACCGTCTGTCACGCCGAGGATCTCCACAGCTTCACTGGATTTTCAGAGACGACAAGATAGCGGATAAACTGAGCGACGGAGGTGAGAGCGCAGAGGGCTGTCAGTTTTACTCGGTGCGTTATGTGGAGCCGGAGTTTGTAAAGGCATGTATTTGTGAAGTTCACCGTGATTGGGTGGATTCGGGTGTGAACTGATTGATCCGATCGGTGATTTTGCGTGATTTTTTTTTTACACTTTTCCTTCCGTCTGCTTTCATTACGTGGCAGTTTTACCGTTTTACTGTTTTACATGAGTGAAAGATTGGCATGGATCGATGACGTATTAACTAGACCGTGTGTGAGCTGTTAGACTAAACATGATTTTGTACTGGTTGACAAATAACCAAGTAGTCTAACTCACTAACTGAGGATATAATATAATGTTGTGGTGTCTGTGGCACTCACTGGTGATTTTTCCAAAAGAAATGCTGGGCTAAAAACAGTCAATTGCTATTATTTAATATCAGTTAATTCATGAGTCTCTACCTGATGGAATAGGACGTGTCTGTCATTCTGAAATTTACTACAGGATTACTTCAGTTTGTCTTCTTCAGAGTTGTGCATGAGATCTTTATGGTCTGTTTATGGCCAGTGCCCTATAAGGCAAACTCTTCTGGGCAGTATGCCTGTGATGGATGTCATGCTGTAAACAACAGACCAGGCTTTTGGATCCCAAAACAATTTTTTCCGAGAAGCTGACAAACGCAGCAATTCATAAATCACCTGCCATGCAAACCCGTATGTGGACTCACAGGTTTAACTCAGCCTTGAAGTCCAGTTGTTAAAAGCTGCAGAGTATGGAGAGAGTGGCAAAGAGAAAGAGAGAGACAGAGAGAGAAGACTGACCACTGTGCCTTGATTAAAGCAGATACAGTTGACCTGGGGATTGCAGGTTTATCCCATCTTAACTCTGCCCAGCACTAAATATTTACATCTGGATGAAATCAGGGGAACGGCACAAATGAGGCTCTGGCTTCCAAACATCTAATCAGGGACGAAATGTTTTGTAGTCTTAAATTAAATCAAGCATTTTCCTACCAGTCAGTTCAATTGTGACCAATATGTGTCTAGTTCTATGGCCGGTCATACTAATAAAAACAAATATATACTCATTATAGATGCCAAGTCATTGTTACCTGAGAATACTCAGGACAGGACAAAAGTAAGTTGGGCAGGGTCATTATGCAATCCACCCTCTCTAAAGCTGAAAAGACTGTAATGGCTGTTTCTTCCAAAGAGGCAACCACATGCCTTCAGGGTCAACTCCACCTTGACCCACCCTCCCACCCCTTCCCTTAAATCGCTGCATGGCACATTCAAGGCTCATGCGTCCAGAGTTGGTTTGGTCAGCGTGGGGTCAGGAGCATAAACAACTTAGCAGCCAGACTAAACAGACCACACATGTCCTCCAAACACATTCACCCTCAGATTCATAGGTGAGCACGTGTTGGTTTGGCCCGTGTGCAGCAGCAGGAGGTTTAATTCATGCTTTTTGATGCAGACTGTGAACTGGCAGTGCTGCTTGCTTCACTCTTACTTTCCAGAGGGAGAGGTCATCTTTCAGTTCCCTGCATAAGAAATTACAATGATGAAAGGAAGATAAACTAATTTAGTATGGTTTCCTCAGTAGACGAGTTGGCTTCTTTTTCTGAGCACTTCAGGGATTTAGATGTTTGGTTTCAAAGATAAACTGCTCTAATATAAACTAATTGTTTTCTACTAAGTTCTGGGTGTAATCACTGTCAAGGCTTTTATTATAGAGGGTTATCCATGGCATATTATGAATCGTTAGGATGTAGATTTAGGCTGATCACCTCACTGCCTTTCCTTGATTCATCTTTTGTTGAATCCTTCAAATATGACCTGGCTTGCATCTTTGCATAAAAGCTGCAGTGAGTCACAAGATCATTGAAAACACCCACAGCCACAACACCAATCCCTCATATTGCGCACGTTCAAACACAGGATACAAACGTCTTTCCAACCGAATACCGACCTGCAAAATTACAGTGTGGCGCGGTCGTAAACAGTCCCTCTTTCACTCCCCTGATTCATGTGGCAGCGTGCTAATTTTCCAGCTGTAATACGGTTGCATCTGTGTTTGATGCTGATCCCAGCAGAGCAGAGGAGAATGCCTCCTCCTGTTACAGAGCAGAGAGCCCAGGGGCACAGAGCTGCTCGCTGCAGTCTCCGTCTGGGGTGTTGACAGGAGGCCTGACATCATTAATATGACCAAATGAAATGTAATGTAGGTTTGCCTTCCTGCGTGCCTTATAGCAGCGGCAGTGATACCGATGGTGATGATGTTGGTGGTGGTGCAACACTTCAGAACGCTAAGGGCAGTTTGCAAACAGTGCCTGCAGATTCATGTAGACTTTATGACTTCTGAGACAGTTTGGTTTCATGTACTAAACTTACTCATACGTACTCACAAACTTACCGCATTGTAGCCATTTAAACAGAAGCCAAGAGGCCACCATATCATTGACCTGTCTGTGATCTAGCATAGGTCAAAGAGTTGAATATCCTATGGGATATAATAGTACATCGGGATTCCTCTTAGTCCTTTATTTTCATCACTTTTATTTTTATGTTTGGGGCTCCAAAATACATACAATCTGATTGGTTTGAGCCACATCAGTGCCGACTGCGGAGAACAAGTGGAAACCGCAGGATGTTTAATGGTTTTAGTTCACAATGGACCACTCATGTGTTTCTTATCACTTAAAAGTTCAGCCGTGCCACAGTCACATTCAAGGCATTCAAGGCTTTTTTTAAGGGGGACGTCAAACATTTGTTCAGTTTAATCGCCGTTTTGTTGCATGGTCGCATGTAAAGACCCCTGAGTTATGGCGGGAAGCTCGAGTTTCTAATTAGAGGGGAAAATGTACCCTGCTAATGACATCATCTTCCCCCTGGCACCGTGCTTAAGGGCTGAGTGTGTGTTGCTGAACAGCAGCTGGTTTGAGATATTCGACGTTCACAACAGTGTGAGACTTCAAACACTCACACACACAAACCGTCGGCCTTATAATTTGGCTTCATGGCTCCTTCTCGCCTTGTTTGGAACCTTGTGCCAGTCAGAGGAAGAAGTTGTCAAAAAGTCTCAGCTTCAGTTGCATCCGGCAACAAAACAACATATTCAGACAGGCACCATATGATAGAGTAATACCCACTATTACATAGGACTGCTGGCTGAAACAAGAAAACATATACACCAAGCCAGTATTTCTTCTGTTTTGTAAACACCAGAGCGTGGAATCATAGTCACTGAAGTGATAATTTGATAATTTGATGAGCAAAGACCTTTAAAATGGATGTGGCTATGTCGCTTTCTGAAGTGAAACCTTAACTTGCTGGCTTGTCTTTCTTGGAAGATTTACAACTGCTCTCCTCAGAAATTGCAGCAAATGTCCTTATTTAACTCTGGATCTGCAACTGATATGATCATCATCTCAATCAGCCTTGTCATTCTCTAAAGTCTGAGTCAGTTTCTGCTGTTACATCACTTCAATCTCCACGGGCTCATGACTTAATCCATAATTCATCGTGGGCAACAGAATCATGAAACATGATCTGACAGATCTCCATCTTCCGACAGTCCCCTGTGTGTGGGTGACAGCTGTGAGAGCAGCCCTTCTCCCCATTGCTCTCACATCCCTGTAATTGTTCACAGTCTGACCGGGCGCCTCTGTAGCTTTGCCACATCCCATCACACTCAACCACGCCGCGCTGTGTCCGCTCAACCATGAGGAAGACGACGCAGGCCCGGACGTTCCCCTACGACGCAGGAGACCGTCGATGCAGCTCCACAGACTCTTCCGGCTCCTCCAGATGTTCTCTGATTCTGACAGGAGGGAGGCAGGGAGGGGAGGGAGTGGGGGAGGAGAAGAGGGACAAACACGGGGGTCTCTTTCCACGGCACTCGGGGGGCTGTTTGCGGGGAAGCAGGTCGGTTGATCGGTAATGAGAGAAGACAGCTGGCAGGTTCAGCGGAGGTTAACAGCTAAGCTTAGATGGCAGCGAGGAAAAACAGAGAAGCTCAGTTGAGGGTCTTTGTTTGAGAGATTTTTGGAAGGTTCTTTTATATGTTTTAATTTTGGGGGGAGAAGTTAGAATTTATTTAAGGTTTTGTTTTGGGAAAGTTGCAAAAACTCTGTGTTTCAGGCAGCTCTGAGTGAACACTCAGGATTTATCTGATGTTTTCTTGTATTCTTGAAGTATTGTATTTCTGTTTTTGTTCTTGCTTATGTTTATGGTTTGAAGTGTTGAAGTTTGAAGAATTAATTGTATAAATGATAATTACACACACATATTTGTGTTGACCAGTCAGTATTTTATGGATCAGATTGATTTGCAGATTAAGTCAATTTGTGACTGTTTGACTTCCAAAAAATAGTAAGTAAGGATTTCTTTCTCCAAAATTTGATCTGTTTAGTCAGGAAAATTTATTTTGATTAAGAAATACTACAGCTCTAAGACCAACCTTTCAGGTGGGTTTATTACTTGGCCTGCAGCATAAAAAAACGATAAAAATATGTCTCAATAAACAGGCTTGGATGATGCAGTCAATAAACAAACTGCTGCCGTTTAAGAAACATTAGTTAAGCATTTTATTCCATCAGGAATTTTATCTCTGAACCTGGTCAAACTCAAACCATTGTTCAGCTTTGCAGATGGCAAATCAATGTTGGCACATTTAAAGTGGTGGAGAGTGTGTAGCACTACAGCAGAGTTGGGGGGTGAGGGGGGGTTGGGTGCAGTTTGGCACTACAGTCACAGATGACCCAGTGTTTGGGGACACAGCACAGCTGGAGCAGCTTTAAGCCCTAACCAACCCCAAACAGCCCCTGTCACAAGTCCTCACAAGTTAGTGTGAACTGTCGACTGCTAACATCAGCAACATGTGTTTGGAATAAAGTAATAATAATGTCTCTGTGAGAAGAGGGTGGGGTTAGACAGATGTCGCACTGTTTTATTTCTGTCTGGGAGTTCTGCATTCAGTCCCTCTCCCTCTCACATGTGACCTCTGATTTCCTGCTATAGGGTATCACCCACATCTCCTTTCTAGAAGTTGAATGATTCCCCTCTCCACTTCCTTTATCCATCATTATAGTGTCTTTTTATTGCTACGTTGATGTCACCGTCTTCTCAAATGCAGAAACACAGGTGTATAATTTAACACCACTGACTGTGTTTTGACATTTCAGTTACTCTATGCAGGTCTAACCACCATCGTCCACTGAAGCGTCTTTCATCACTTTGTTGAAGCAGACATATGCCTGGCAGAGTGAAAAATGTGCCGACTTGGTGAAATAAAACATCTGGCAGCTTGCCAGACTGAGCTGTCTCTCGGAGCATTCACACCAGCTGAGAGCTTAATGAGGGTTCACAGTGTGAGAACGGGCCTTCATAATTTAAGACTCCGAGAGACTGAGGGATCTGCCCAGATTCATGCCTCTGTACCATACTGTATAAACAGCCTCGGGACAGGCCTTTTTTGTTTTGGGGGGGGTGGTTGAGGAGTGATCTGTGTTACCCTGAGTTGCATCGTACATTCCCGGTCCACAGCAGCGCAGCAGAAACTCAGTAGGTCACTGTGGTTTGCACTGCTGGTCACATAAGCCAGGCTGGCATGTTGAGGGAGCAGCAGAGGTGGTCGTAATTTACAAAACTGTGCTGCCCAGTGCTGGGATGTCTGCCTGATGTAGCCCAGAGCCGAACGCTTGCTGTACAATCCTAACTCTCTCTCTTAAATACACCCTCTTTCACCACAGTGTCTCCTCCCACACACACAACCAAATAACACACTGCGCATTATGACTGCTCTCAACCAGTCTCTCTTTTTCTTTTTCTTTTTTTTTTTGCTCAAGAAAGAACTGAATCTGAAATACTTACATTTCAACCACCACATTTCAATTTATAACAGAATTGTAATAAATGACAAATGTCCAAGTTCATGTCTGCAAATTGTTTATTTTGTCTAAATCGTGACAAATAGGGGACTATGGTGAAAAAAATGCAAAAAAATTTTTGAATATTTTGGCATGTGCACATATGAGTGAGCAGCTTCCATATTAATGAAGCCACCTCACTTTTAATGATTTAATATACCCATGCTGACCAACACTGTGCAGTTGTAGAGACCTTGAAAAATATGGTCCTAACTAAATACGGAAGAGATTTGGTCAATATTACTGTGATGCCAAAGTCTAATCATTAGCTAGTCAGAACAAAGAGTAGGAAACACTTAGAAACCAATCAAAAACATGACAAATAAGTGGATGAGAAATGAGCAACACCACTCTACACTATACACCTCCCTTGTCGCTTTTCCTTTCTCTCTTCATTGTCTTGCTGGATCATTGGCTGCATTGTTCCCGTGTTTGGCTTTGATAATGCTTACATGCGGATACAGATATACGTCATCCCCTTGTAAGTGTTCACCCGCCAATAATTCACTCATCGACATTGAGGTATTAACATTCCTGGACTTGGAGGCTGGTTCGAGGTGCGTCTTTGTTACAGGGTGGATAATCATTACTTTTTTTGCTGCTGAGCACCTGGTGGGTCTGATCATCTCATTTAGAAATTTAAGTTTTAATTGAATTAATTTTGGCTGCTGGAGTCCAGGCTTTTGTAAGCAAAGGTTGTCCGCAGTTGGTTTTGCCTTTAAAAAGTAAACAGTGACTGATAATACTTTATAGGTCAGAGCTGTTGGGTTGTTGGCCGTAGCAGCTCTCTTCCTGCGCCCTTAGCTGAGAAGAGAAAGGAACTTGACCAGCCTGTTGATAAACACAAGCGATAATAAATGTGAAGCCTTATCTCAGTCGACTTTATCTCTGTTAGCACTGCATGGGTGTTGCAGTGTTGATAAAGACCTGACGTGCACTATAATGGTTGTTATAGGTGAACTTAATCGCACAGTGATAGCTGGAATTATTTCTTCAGTTTATTGGATTAAAGTCAGCAAATAGGGGTTTTGTCATTATATTGTTATATATATTATATTGGAAATGTTTTAACTTTATAGAGTCTTAAATACTTTATAGGTTAATATCAATAAGATTATTAGCTTATGAGCCAGTTGGCCTGACTTACTCTGTGTTTTTTGGTATTGTAAATTGAATGAACTTGCTGCCTTTGTCGACATCTCTTATTTTACTCTTGACCTTCATCTTTAGCTTTATTGACATGCACTCACACTTACACAGCCGGTCCCTGAGTGGTACAGCACATATCTTATCACTGTCATCTCAAAGTCTGCACAGACCTGGCTGCTTTGTGGCTCCAGTCCTCAGCTGTGCCTGCGATCATTTGCTTTGAATGACAAAAGGAGCGGCAGCAGATTAAGAGCCCTCCTTGTCCATTTTATGGTTTGGGTGGAGATCTGCCACTGCTGCTCCACATGAATGCAGAGAAAGCCCCTAGGTAGGCTCTAACCGTAGATCAAGCAGCTAATGGTGCTGAAGGCCTCACAATGGTGATAGGATTTACAATTCTCTACCAGGCTTTGTCTTTGAGGGGACAGTAGCCTATGTGTCCCGTGGCTGCGGCTCTTACATTTTATTGTCATCATGTTGTTTGTCCCTTTCCCTCCCAGACTAATGAGCCGGAGTAGCCAGGTCAAGATTTCTCTGTAGACCTGGACGAGGACCATTGTTCCGACTCATTAATAATGCAAAGAAAGGCTGGTTCCCTTTTGTTGTAGATAGAAGAAGACACCTCCTTTTCTTCGCCCAGCCCCCTAAAAGACTTCTTGAGGTCTGTGTCTGTGACAAAAAGTCTTGACTCGTGGCTCATTAGTGGCAGATGCTTTGTATTCACACTGTAGAGAATCGATGTGTACAGATGCTCCACCTTTAAATGAGCCTTGGTTAACGTTTTAACATGCAGACATTGCAGTCCATTAGCAATGATTGGTAGTCCGTGTCGTCCTTAGTGGTGGTGCCAGATGTTAGTCTGTAGAAAGCGAGAAATGCAAGATGACAGAGCGAGAGGAAAGACATTAAAGATGGCCAGTTGGTTCCTTGATGGCAGCAGATGCCCCTCATCTGTCCGCAGATTAATGTGACAGGTAAGCGCGCTGAATGCATTCCCAAGAGCTTCAAAGATGATCCATGTGAATTTATTAAGCTCTCTTATCTTATGTTTACCTTACTGAATACACCATTCACAGAGGAACTTTTTTTAGCCTGATCCAAAGCAAGCAGGATTTTCTTTGGATGTGTCCAGGTGAAGTTATTCTGCTGTGAGCTGTCCTGAAGCAAACATGTACTTCCTAGATTTTATGTCTGTTTTTTATATGTGACGTTATAATCAATAACTTGAGCGTGACCTGCTTGTTCTCAGAGGGTCAAATGTAACCAGCCCAAACAGTAATGTTGATCAAAAAGAAAATTTAAGTACGCGGTCTCTTCCCATGACAGGTCTGTGTCATGTGTCAGGGCTGTCTGAGCATCTTGATGTAGCATGACACAAAACATCTGGTTCCTCTTTAGCTGCATGGGGGCGCCTTGTTAAGCCTCCCCTGCAGGCTAGGCCGTCCGCTTCACAGAGAGGACACGAGGGAGGGAAGAAAGGAGGAAAGAGGGCAAAGAGACAGACAAGGGAGTTTTATTAAAGAACAGAGAGATGGAAGGTGTGTGAGAGGTCACACATACAACACGATGATCTGGTAAACCTAGCTCTTTGCAATTTGGTGACATTTTTTGGTGCTTTTGAGATGTAAATATTTGCAGGGTTCATCCATGTAGACCACATCTGTAATGTATTTAGTTGATCATGATGTGCATGAGCAATGTCAATATTTCATATCTTGATACAGTTCAGGCATCGCTTTTTTTTTTTTTGTATAATTTCATTGTTGTACCCTTTTTATTCGTCACATGCCAGGATACAATATAAAGTAGGAAAAGTAGTGAAATGGGGGTCAAAGTAGGCATCAGTGTAGAATGTGCAAAACCTCAAAAGCCACATTATGAAATATAAAATATTACAATATTCAATGTCATCAAATATCAGTCCAAACCCAGTTGTACACACCATCCACAGACTGATCGTGAATGCTCATTTTAACACTCACGTCAAGCTATGCAGTACATATTTAGTTAGAAAAGCAACAGTCTGTTTTAGAGGAATTTGAATATGGATTTTACAATAAATCCTTGAACACCATCTTGGCCTCCGCCTTGGGAGAATACTGCCCCCTCAGGTTGGTCTAAGACATACTTAGGTGAAAATGTGGGTTACTAACAGTGTCAACACACAGTTGATTCAGATGAATAAAACATCTTTTTTGGACAAATGTGTGTTGTTTCAAGCCAGATAAAACCTTTGAAGATACAGATACAGGGAGTGACAGTAAATGGAGCAAGAGAGACAGAGAGAGGGTAGACACACAGGGTGTACACAGGAAGAGAGTGATAGAGTAGGGAGGGAAATGAGAGGGTAAGAAGGCCCTGTGGCATATACAGGAGATGTGGAGAGATGAAGAGTGGGAAGGGGAGCGTAGGGGAGTGAGACACAAGGTTAAGTAGCATTAGGAAGGAGAAGGTGCGTGTGTGGGTTCACTATAGAGATGAGAAAGAAGGGAAGGGTGTAGAGGTTAATGACAACCTATGGTGAGAGACAAAAGAGGTCGTGAAAAACAAGAGAGACTCTCCAGCAGTCTCACGCTTTTCACAAGCTGCCAGATCACAGGAGAAGGTGCTGGGTACTAATTTGGCTCATTATGGTCAATGGACCTAATGGTGGCTATTGTTCTCAGGCAAATCCCAATTGAGTCAGTGGTTCACCCTCTGTGTGTGTGTGTATTTTTAAATGTAACCTTTCTGAGATAGCACCTGGAGCAAGAGATAACCTCTGAAAGTGCCTGGTTTTCTTTCAAGCTCTTGACGTCAGAGTGTATGCACAGTGTAAGTATACTGTGAGGGCGACATTGGAAGTAGGGCAAACACTTATTGTTACTATATTGTCGTGGATTCCAAGAATATGACTGTAGGGTGAATAGGGGTTAACAATTGTTGTATCCATAGATATTGTCCTGTCTTTAGCACACTTTACCCCCATCCCCCTCAATGGAAAGCCAACATCAGGATTAATGACTTTGTTTAGGCTCCCATGGCGATAATCTCCTTTAACGCTTCAATAGCATTAGCATGCCACTTTTCCATTTTGAACCAAGATGGGGAACAGATTGTCCCGGAAGAAAGGTGTCTAATAAATACCCTATAACCCTGGCCTATACACCGTAACTCCTCTTCTAACTTCCTCCTCATTTTCTACCCATTTTTCTTGTTTTCTACCCACCGTGAGCCCTTTCTTCCCCCTCCACACCTGTTGTGAGACATTTTTCCCGGAACTCTGCCTAAACAATGGTGGATTTTCCCGAGCTCTGACATCTGGAAAAACTAACTGGCTGGCTGTTGCCCCCTGTTCCTAAATGAATTTATAGTCCTATACCATTTGACAGGCCTGCTCTGTGAGGGGTGCAGTGGCTAAATGAAGTCGAGAGTAACGTGAAATGAAGTGTCACTAGTAGTTTTAGCATTAAGTTTTAGAAGAAATATTTAGAAGTAGAAATTGAGTAGATATAGTTTTATTGAACCCAGTAGAAAAATGCAAAACATTTCAGAAATTGATTGAATTCACTGTTGTTTATGTCTCCATTCTAAGTCCTGTGGACATAAACAAAAAACTATGCTAAAATGTTCAACTTTTAAATGTTATAATTGATTATTTCCATAAAGAAATTGCATGTATTACACATGCAAATGCACACGCACAGTAACTGCTGGTAATGTGCTGATCTGCAGACCTGTTTAAGCTTAATTCAACATTGTCAAAGCACAGCAAAGACCATCATCTCTCTTCCACCTTAACAAGTTATTTAATCTGTTATTGAGTCCTAAACAAGAGCAACAAACCTGACAGTCTTACACGGTCCAGGCTTCTGCACTGGGACCACGTGACAGTATCTCACCCAGGTGGCAGAATATATCTTATATTAAGAAAAGAAGTCCTACTTGAGGGAATAGTTTTATCATCAAGAGTACGAGATACACACTCAGTGTCAGATGGGTAAAATACATAAAGCCATGTTTTCTTTGGTTTGGTTCCTCCTTATGACCTTTGTCTCATTCATTTCATTCAGCCTGAGTGTGAGACATTGATCCTTCTTCCTGCCAAAAGAGGTTGTTCATTGTTTTTACCTCATGCAAAGGAAAGGCTAAAATAGCAGTTGATAACACTTGAAGTAGACCTGAAGGAAACGATAAGAGCAACAATATAACACCATCCCTCTGTCTAGCTGCAGAATAAGTAGCATTTATTTCTCCAGATGGACTGCATATATATTGAAGGAAAGTGAGCGAAAAATATTATGTTACCTGTGCCTCTGGGTATTTATATCAGCTTCAGGTTGCAAAGATGTATTCTTTGTCTGCACTGTTTGCACATGGCCAACGCTCGCTGCTTTTTTTCTGTACATGAACAAGGTGCAGAATAACAGTGGCCTGACTATCTGTAGCCATAGAGCCCTCTTTCATTTACAGGGAAGCCTTTTATTGCCTCGTGCTGATATGCACACACACACACACACACACACACACACACACACACACACACACACACACACAGTCTGTATATGAGCTTAGGCGCCTAAACTAGAGCAAATACACAAATATACCCATGACCACATGCACTTGCACATATACATGCACACATGCAGAGATACATGATAAGTCGGCCGGGATGTTTTCAAGCTATAAATAGTTCTCGGGTGACGCCAATCCAGTTATGGGCAGGTGTACGTCTCCTCCCCCTCCCTAATCTTCATATAGTGTGAACACTTAAACGAAAAGTAAGTGGGAAAGGTGGCAATCAGTTTCACAGTGTTATGCCTTATAGTGTCATTTAACTTTTGCAGTGGCTTGTTAATTTGAAGAACAAGCTGTTTAACTGTGACGTTGAAAGAATTATTAGCTTAGAAGTGTATTGGTTTACTTTGGCAGCCCTTGAGGCTGGTTGAATTACAACGGCCTCTGTCTACTTTTCAGTGGAGACGTGTTTAAAACTTTAAAGAGGTCAGCTACACTGGACTGTCAGAGAATGGAAGATAGTGTCCTGTCCTGTCTCTGCTTGCCAGGTTTTCTCAATAATCAGTCACACAGGTTGTTGTATCTGGCGCCATTTCTTTCGAAGCAAACCTGACACAGCTGGCCAAATCAGTAGTGCCTATCCAACTTCCTGTGCAGAAAATGGATGACGATATTTGTCATCATCCTGTCCAGACAACAAACACTGTCCAGTTTTCTTTCATCCACGACTTTCAGGATGCTGTGATAGAGGCTAGACAACATTTATCTCATATTAAAATACACAGAAATGGTTGTTTAGGGAAAAGGAAAAAGAAATTGTTGGATATGGAAACATTGCACTGGTGAACCTGTTAACTTCTATGATGTGATGTCATTTCTTGCAACAGCTCAAATTATTATGTTTAATGTTGTAGGAGAATTACATTTTTTTGTTGCTACCATTGCCTGTATTTGAAAACTCAACTGTTTACTCATTGACTTTTTTATTAGATAGGCTTGTTAGCTACATGTCTAAAAAGAGCATGCATAAAATGTTTAATATATATGTAAGACAGAGGTACATTAAGTGCACATACATGTCAGCTCTGCATTGCTTCCCACTCCAGACACACATCTCCCTCCAGCTTTAAATAAGTACAATCTGAGCTGAGCTGTAGGGACCACTGTTCTTCCTGCCATCTGTCTCTGCTGCCAGCCCTGGAGGATAGCACTTCCAACTAAAACCAATCTCTGTCTCTCTTTCTTTTAAGGGGTCAACCCAGATGAGGTGAGGACAAGGACAAGATCTGCATCTCCCCTATCTGTCCATCAACAACCCAAGTGCCTTGGTGCCGGCCACCCACAGGTCACCTCAACCACGACGGGCGCCAAACAATAAAAGTCCTGACCCAGTGTCCCCTCGACAGTTTGCACAAAGCAAATATTTGGGGCCATTATATCTAATTTCTCCACGCAGCCACCACTGAGAAGATCAACAGTGAAGGGTGATGTTGGGAGATAAAAAAAAAAAGAGAGAGAGAAGAAAAAGTGGAGGAGGGAAAAAGTAACCCTTTCAAAGTGCACCCTGTATGCTATTTCTGCTGCGCTGTGGGCAGGGAGCGTCTCATTTGGTAGTGCTTTTGGCTGACAAAAAAAGCACTTCCCTGTGCCCTGCCTTCTTATCCAAATGCCTGTGTAAATACTGGATAGAGATATCACTTTGCTCTAACATTGCCCAACAAAGAGACTGTATGCTATCTATAGAGAACGATACAACAAACTTGGAGTCTGTGGTCTCTTGAATTGCTACTTATCTATTACGAAGATTTGAAAGCTGTGAGAACTGGAATGAGAGCTGCCAGACACCCTCACTAGGTTTAAAATCTTAACAGGGCCAAAAACAGCTCTCTTGGGGAAACTGAGTCACTGAGGGGATGCAGTTTTGATGTCTTTCCAAGCTTGGTGAATCAACATGAAGCCCCTAACACCAATTGGATCCCCCTCTCCTCTAAGGCTCCTCAACAAGGGTCCAGATTACCTGCGCAGGCAGATAGATGGTGGTGGGCATGGTCGCTCAATCAGCGCAGTGGAGAGGCTGGAGGCAGACAAAGCCAAATATGTCAAAAGCCAGCAGGTGATCAACACCAAACAGGAGCCTGTACTTGTGCCATGTGCCACCCCACCACCGCAGCCCCGGCGAGCTGTTGCCACCTCCGGCAGCCTGACCCCTCATCTTCCCCCACGCTGTTCATCCAACACGCCCTTCTCTACACTCTCTGGCTCCTTCACATCACGAGATGAGAATGAAAATGATGACTCCAGAAAGGAGAATAGACGGACTTCTGTTGATATTGAGGCGCATAACAGGAGCAATGTGAACAATGTAATGCCTCCAAGTCCCAGGACACCCGGAATTAACACTTTAGTGGCGCCGCACAGTGCTCCTGTACTCAGAAGAAGCACTGGAAAACGGATGCTGAGGCCAGACTCCCTCGTCATCTACCGGCAAAAGAAGGAGTGCAAAAGCCCCGGTGGTGCAGCGGTGGGAGAGAATAACAACATGGAAGTAAAGGGATACAGTTTTGTCCGTCGCCTCTTTCAAGGCTCCATGAGAGAGAAGAGTAGCGGTGAAGGCAGGATTCAGAAGATGGTGATTGGTGAAGAAAAAGCACCATCACGGGATGGAGACTCCCGCATGTCTTGGACCAATGACAAAGACGCTGTGGATGGCGGACCAGGGAGCAGGAGGTCTAGTAAAACTGAGCAAGAACGTAGCCCGAGGTCCATCCCTAGTCCTGGTTTTAGTTGCACACTTGAACGGACTAAGGATGAATTTACAAATGGTACCAGTGTTGGGGTGAACAATGGCATCACAAATGGAAACCACTCCACAAGTAACCACGATGATGAGAATGACCCGTGGAAGAGGGCGTCACCGCCACCAGCCCCCAGAAGGCGGTTTGGGGAGCTGCATCGCTCCAAGTCAGACCTGCGTCTGCGCTGCTCTGTAGCATTATCAGAGCAGGAGCATTTCTTTGACTTCTGCGGGCTGGATGTGGACATGATAGAGCGTCTGGGTCGGGAGAATTTCCTCTCTGGGGCCAGCTCCATAGACACGCTGTCATTGGCCCTCCGCAGTGTGGGTGGGGACGGCTGCGGTGGCTCGGAGCCCAGCGAGTTCTCCCGACACTCAGGAGATGGCCTGTTTGAAGAGGAGCTAGCTGAGCAGCTTCCCACTGGGGTGTCAATCATCGAGAGAAATGCCCGTGTCATCAAGTGGCTTTATAGTTGTAAGAACGCCACTCGAGAGGGACCCAAAGAGTCTACAGTTTAATACAAGGACAAGGAACCATGTGCAGGAAGAGCTTAGACTCAGGTGTTCATTTGTAATGACACAAGCATTTGCTGGTTTCTTTCCTGATTATCTTTCTGTAGTCATCTCCTGTGGTATTTTGTTCTGCAGACCTTTGTGAAGACATTTGCTGCTGAAATGTACTGCAATCCACAAGCCAAAGTATTGAATCGTAACTGAACTTCAAGAGCAGCATTCAGAAGAGAGTTGTGATTGGCTAGCCACATCACTGCAATGCAACAAAGATTTTTGAGCCAAAAGGTGCAATGCACATCAGAGTGGCTTTTTAAATGAAATGAGAGTAAATGAGAATTAAGTTGGGGTTTGATTCAACTGCTAATGTCTGCACTAAGGGATGGCCTCTGCAGCACATAGGTACCTTGTTCTTTCAGACTCCCAAGAGACTGTTTCTTCAAGTGAGAGTTCAATGACTGCTACTAGTTATCTCCTGTCAAACTGATATATTGTATTTATAGAGCCTATGGAAGTATTGTGTGGGCATTGATTGACCCTATTGGCGAATGGAACCATTTCTCCCTGCAAAATGTTTTTTTTATCTGTATGAGTGTATGAGTGTGTGTGGAGTGGACATTGCCATCTTCTTCATTTGTAGCTTCGAAAAAACCTGAATCATGACTGATCTGAAATCAGCCCCTGTGACCCCTGACAAGGCACATAAGCATGTCTGTCATGACACAGTGGACACAGTTTAGTGTCCTTGACACCAACACTCTCCTTTAATGACTAATTTAAAATGGAAAACCACTAAGCTATGTTTTTTTTTCTAAACTGGAAAACTGTTGTGTGAGTGTGAAGTGAACCATGAGTACCTCATTCGAATCTGTCCCAGTTTAGTTTGTGTGTTGCTTTTTTTTTTTTTTACTCCTTAAACGCAGGCGTTGGAACAAACATGCGAGGCACCCCTGTGGGGTTGTTAATGCACTGAACTGGACAGGGGAGAGGAAGTGAAAGATAGAGATATAGCTTTGAGTTCTTACAGAGATTCATCTCATATAATGTTAAACACTGAGCTGGATTCGAAGGAGCACCTGCATCGTGGAGGACAAGGAGCCATGCCTGGCCAGTAAATTGTGTCATTTTCAGCTCATTTTCCAATTTTTGAAGAGGGTCATTTCTTACATAGTATACACTGTCCAATAATCACTCGTGACACAGTCATTGATTGCCACAGCTAATGCTTCATGCCTGTTCTGTGCTCACAGCGGTGTAAGCCATAGAGCTGCAAGGGAGAGACAGCTTGTTAATGGTCAACTCTGTGAGAACATAACAGGACTGTGGCAGGCAAATATGTTCAGACTAAGAATTTAAATCTCACAAAAGAATTTTCAAAAGTGAAGGCAAACTTAAAATTCATCTCTAAAAATAAACTAGCTAAAGTCATCAGGCCCTCACTGCCAAGTGCTGTGGTGTCACTTTTAGCATCTGGCAGTTTACAGATGTTTAACCTCCCCAGCTGGCTCAGCCAGCCTGTTTCCCATCAAAACAAACTGGGGAGACTGAAGCTGCCCTCCTTTCTCTGATAACCACAGATCCTACCTCACTTCATCCATCCTTCAGTGATTGTCACTTTATCTCCATGAAAGGTCATTTCCATTGCTTGGCCTGGAGGATGCCACTGAAATATGAACTGGGGGTCTGCCAAGGTATGTGGAGGTTAGACTGAGTATTACTGAACCCAAGGGCATGCTATATTTGTATATGTGATTAATGAACACAATTATTTGCAGTCTTGCTATGTTTTTTTTCCTGTACTTATCATGAGCATGGCACACTCCTGAAACTCCTTCAAACTGGACTTTTTGTTTAGTTTTGTTTTATATCTCCCCATTAAAGACCATTTGGTTGCATGTTTACAAAGTGGCTCTGTAACTTCTGAATCTCTTTATTTCATACATATGAGAGATTTTGACTTTATTCCAAAGAGGTTTGTGTATGATGTACACAGCAAATAAACACAAATGAAGAAATATTTGTGTGAAGGTCATTTCTTTATTGTATATTATTTTTAAGATACAATACACTATCTAAACTCATTGTGCATCTACAGTAAGAAAGAAGGCAAATATTTTCATTTATAAATAATGCTTTTAGATATTGTAGCATTCAGCATTCACTTAAAATACATATATATATATTGTGTTCTGGAAAAACTGGAGAAAAGGAAAAGGCTGTGACTGTGATGTGTTGTCTAATCTTCTTACAGGGTAAAGGTTGACTGAGTCAGTGTTGTGACGGCGTCTCGTCCTCGACTTTTTGTTGCTCGCCTCCACCACATCGCGTCTCATTTTTCACATTATCTCAAGTGGCTAAGCGTTAATCCTTTTAGCATTCCCTGCATACTATGCTCTTGAGTGAGTTGCAACAGGTTGTGTTTGTAGACAAGGAGGCCTGTGTGGCCTGATGCTATGTCTACGCTGTCTTAAGAGCAGATCATCCACCCTGTCTGCAGACTCCTGACATTCTTTGTCTCTTTTTCTCCTTTTGAACCCTGAGTCAGCTTTTTATTTCCTCATGCACCGGCTCACAACTGACACAAACTGTTAGGGGAAAGTCAGAATTTTCTTTTTTTTCACGCTGACAACTGTCTCCTTTAGGCAGGAAGTCAGAGCAGAAATCTGAAAAAAGAATTCAAAAATATCAAAAAGGTGACACATTTTGAAGTTGTTCCATCAGCAGAAAATCGGTGCCTGACTCAGTCGACTCTTTTTAAAGAATATTTCAACACTTTGGGAAATATGCATGTTCACTTTCTTGCTGAAAGTTAGATGAGGGAGTCAAAGTATAGCGCTAGTGCAAGTTGGAGCAAAAAGTCTGGAGTGGCTCTGTCCTGAGGCAAAAAAATCCACCTACCAGCACCTTTAAACCTCACTAGTTACCAGGATATATTTTGTTTGTTTGATCTGCACAGTCTTTTACATCTTATTTCACCAGACGTTGAACTATTTTTAACTATTTTAAAAAGTTTTGCATCAAAATGTGTCCACATCCTTGTAAAATCATTGTATATGTTTCCATTATTCACTGTCCATGACAGCAGCTCTGGGGATTGGCTAAAGATGACTTATTCAGAGAAAAGACTTATTAAAAAAAAATATCTATTTTCAGGCCTTTGCTTTAAAGAGGCCATTTAAGGATACAAATGTCTGACATATTCCCTGGGCTCTGTTATGCAGCATTGAACCAAATTTAAGCAGCTGGTTGTTTCTTCAGTTTGCCCTAAAGTCAAAATAAGTTTCAAATAGCAACAGATACTGTGCATAATAACTAGATACACAAAAACACACACATCTGAATTCTTCCTCCCACATACACTTCCCTTTCCTTCTCTCTCTTCTTTCTCTCTTGTCTTTCCCAAAGCAGAAGAAAACAATAGCCCTCCTGTGTGTCTGTGTCTATGTCAGTTACTCTGACCGGAGGGCCCGCTGTGACATCCTGTTTTGGGTTCATAGGACAAGGTTTAAACATATGGTCATGTTCTGAAATAAACAGACAACAGCTGGTAGAGGACGATTCAGATCATATTATTACAGGGCTGACAGTTAAGGTTTATGCTGGACTGGTGCTGAGCGAGCAAAGTTTTCAGAGGGATAATGGAGCTGGAGTACCTGTTTAAGACTAAAGTGGGCTCGCAGAAAACGCCTGGTAGTTAGAAATGTGGATGATAAACTGGCAGGGATCCACCACTCCAGGCTTTGATGCTGCTGATGTGGTTTTTCACTCACATAAAAAAAAAGACCCACCACAGGGGGGCTAAGGACCGCATGTTTTACACTTCTGCACTCCAGCAAATCCTGTCCTGTATAGTTCTGACCCAGTTACGGCTTCACAAGCTAGTTTGTAGTTTTTAAATGAATTAAGCATCTCTTCAAACTTCACAAAACTATTCTTAGCCATTTAATAAGTCATAAACATGAGAAATGGCATTTTATTATTTACACAAGCGTTTGTGGGTTTATTTAATGTCGTATAACAGAATTACTTCTTGGTCAACAAATGAAAATCTTGCTTCTTTTTAGGCTGGAGTTTTAAAGTCATTCTGGTCTTGAGCACTTGTGGTGATTGTCACAACCAAACTGTTTCAGTCTCACACATTTTTGGGGATAGAGACCTCCAGTCCAGCTAATCAACTAATCTCAGGCATTATCATTGTGTGTTTGTGTGGCCTCAAACTGTGTTGCATTTGTAGCTGGGATTTTTCCTCTTTGCTCCGAGAAGCAATAATGTGTGTCAGGGTTAGCATGGGTTGTGAAGTGTGTCAAATCTGGCCTAGTTCTTCTGCGCCAGCAGCTTCAGCAGACTGTGGATGTCTACGCTTGAGAGAAGCTGGGTTCATGACTCAGGGACAGAGAGGCTGAACAGACACACACACACACACACACACACACACACACACACACACACACACACATAGACAGACACAGGTCTAACAGATCTGCCAGGACAAGAATAAAACATCATGGCCAATGGCAGCTGTTACCAAGGCACATTTTCATCAGAAACTCAAAATATCCAGAAACAGCAAGCATGAGGGAAGTTGTAGCAGCGGTGGTCTGAAACTGGAAATACTGGTGCAAGAGCTGTGTCCCAGTTCCATACTACATACTGAGTTTCTTTCTCAGTGGATGAGCAGCAAAATAAAGCTTCACTCACCGACATTTGTTTTTAGTTGCATCTTTGGCTGAAGGTTTATATAAGATATTGATAAAAGTATTTAATCTCTTTTTAGCTCTGTTTTGGGAAATATGTGTTTTCACTGTGACAAAAATGCTCCACTGTGTTCACCAGTCACCGGTGCAGAGCATAGTTTTTACAGTTGTGTTGCTGAAAACAGGGATGTTAAGAAGTGAGAGAGTGAACAGGAACATTACTATTACAGGCTGTGAAACCAGGACCCTGCGAAGCTCCGAGAGACACTGCAGTGTCATGAACCATCGTGACTTTGATTATCATCAAGCATGTTCATCGACGTTAATGTGTGTATAGGGCCAGATTTGCTTCATTACTGGTGTATGCTGCACCCCAACATGTGTTACAAAACAGAGCAGATCCGCTTAGAGCTGTTGAGAACAATGATAATGGATAAGCCCGGGGTATATGGGAAATAACAAATGAATATTTAATGTCTGAGAAAACATTCAGTTTTCTTCTTTTTACTGATGTCTCTTTTACATATTCTCTTGTTTGAAGTAATTTTGAACAAACTACAAGTGGGAAAGAATTACTACAATTCAAAATGTGCACTGTATGAGAGCAAGAGGCTGTACTTTATACTCCAGGATGGAAATATTGTTGAAGCTGAGGCAGAACTATTCGTGTGCCACTCACTTACATTAGCAGCTTGTCCTGAAAAATAAAAGCCCCCATAGGGCAGCCCTTGTGTATAATATGGGAAGCAGCTATGGTCTTGAGCTGGAAGCCAGAGGTCACCAGGACTTCACCCCACAGTTTGATTTGATATAGACACAGACTGACTCACGTCTGACTAAAATAAAATCTTCTTAACTGAGTCCAGAGAATGACTGGTATGATCCAACACAGCAGCGGTCTAATCAGTTATGTAATGCTGTTCCAAAATCCAACAGCTGGCTTACATCTGGGAACGCAACCTATTCAAAATGAAATGATAACTGTTGTTGTCGCTCCTCGTTGTCCTCTCACACTACAAGGCCATTTTAAATCCCAGTTTCACCTCTAAACCACTGCCCTTCGACTCAGAGTGCCAGGCTTCTCCCTCTAGATGGCTGAAATCTTACACCAACGTTGGCAGGAGGTGGTGGGGGGGGGGGTCTGCTTTGGTGTACCTCCACCTCCGTAACAAAAACCATCCCTGAGCTGAAGGTATCCTATAGCCGCGATGGCTCGTAAATCAGAGGAGTGGCCCTTTTCATTCCCCTCTCTCATGCGTGACCTCTGCTTCCCGGGGGGTCAGGGAGATGGGCTGAGCCTCGGCCCTGTGGGAAACCTGACCAGGAGCCATGGACCCTCTTCAAATAACCATCTGACGTCAGGAAAGACTGCAGCAGAACAACGGCAGCACTGCCGCAGGGGCTCCGGGTGAAGCCCAACTGAAACTTACAGGAAGAGGAGACAAGAGTTTTATGTGTTTTCTTTTCAGTGTGCAGAGAGCTCAGTTGACCCTTTTTGTAGAACAAGGGCAGGACTGACCGCAGCTGGGTTGAACCGAAACTGAATATTGAAAACTTATTGTTCTGTTTGGGGAGTAATAAAGCTAATTTCAGCTTTTACAACAAGCAGTTCCCTGGTTAAGGTGTTTAGGTCCATTGGCATATTGTCCACGTAGGTAATAATAAACCAATGAAGATGTGTTTTAAGACTCAGGCTGAAAGTGTTGCAGGCAATTTCCTTCCTGTTTGAACCAGTATTGATTATTAACCTAGACAAAGTGCAGCAGTACAGCTAAAAGCACTTTGGTTAAGGTTGGAGAACAAGCATGGTTTTTGTTAAATAACTTTTTCTTATAAAACCAGACAACAACCTTTCCCTAATCTTCACAAAGTGGCATCAGTGCTTGAAAGTAACCATAAAAGGTTCAACTGTAAGTTGATATTGTACATCTGATATTTTGATGGAAAACAAATATGTTATCTACAAAGAAATCTACTGAAATATATAAGTATCATCACATTTTATAGGTAAATTAATAATATTTATATAACATCCCTAAACCTTCATTGGTATCTTAGTTATTATCAAATATAGATTCATTATGTATTTTCTCCATTTGACTATATTTATAGGAGTTTCTTGACTAAAAATATTATTAGACACAGTTATCCTAGCCTCATCCAATGTTTTCTTCCTACTGTTTCATATTTCCCTCGCCTCATTATATGTGTACTATTATTATTATAGCAACAGGCTTAAGCAGAGACGAGCGTGTGTGCCTCCTAAACTAATATTAAAATAGCTATAAAAGTATTTTTCCTACCTGGAATATAATTTCTTTAAAAATAGTTTCTTAAACACGATATCCACCTCTGTCATAAACAGATGATCCAGCTGTGAGAATTTACAAATGAGATCAACCCTAAACCAAAAGTTAACACCCTAAAAAGTCTTATTCCTTGTTATTGCAGTGTTGACTGTACTGCCACACATAAAAGAAGGAAAAAAAAAGAAATGTGACGTTCACTCCCCAACGGCACCTTTTGGGAAGCTACTTCTGTTTAGCATGCTAGTGTGATTACCCTAAGACATTTGTTTGCTTTGGCAGGAAAGAGAGAAATCATGTTTTTGATAGAGGCTGTGTGGTCGAGAGTTCAACAAGGCTGAGCTGAGCATTAGCAGCAAATAATCCTCAGTGTTTGTTTTCACCTGCTGGTGGTGCAGATTAGTTTTGTTGTGAGAAAGAGGGAAATTCTCACTGTGAAGCAACAACATTCAAACTTCAAACAAAAATAATTTTCTCTTCGTGAAGGATAAGAAACTGACTGTGGAGCTGATTATGTGCTGCTCTGCAGAAAGTGGCCCATTTATTGATTATCAAAACACTATCAGTACCAACTGAACTGTTATTGGTGAACCACTGCTAACAGACATGACACATCAGATCTGTTTCTCTCGCTGTCAAATATAGCGCTGCGAGCATATAGCCTTTGTGTTTCCAGCTTTATTTGTTCAAATGAAGCTGATGATCATTGGAGACGTTTGCAAGTCACTTTGGGAGCAGATGTTCCTCAAAACAGGAAGTAAACAAGTCTATAATAAGACTAGGGTGGTATATCAAAAATATAATGTTCGCCACATGACATCTTTGACCAGTTGCAGATGATATTGGCGAAAAATGCGGTGAGCCCGCTCAGTGATCAAAGCCAGCTTCAAACCGACACTTTAACTGTGAGAAAACACCAAATTTAATTTGTTCTGATGATGTGTTTGTGAATTTAAATGTATTATCCTAATTGTAGTTTTATCCATTCTCACAATATAATATTTAGAAATTGCTAATTAACAGTGATACATATTGTGTATTTTGATGCAAATGTGTCAAAGCTAAAAGACCTGAGGACCAAACAGGTGTTTATGGGCAAATTACTATTGAGGACTCAAACTTGAGAGCTTGCTTTAAGAGAGCAGACAGACTCTCTGATTACCACCCTGCCAGTTTAAAAATTAGTGTTTTTTACTCTTGTCAAAGAATTAAGTTAAAAAATTATAGTAATTTCAATACATTGTGTATCTGAATCTATCCTGCACCAGTTACAGTAACATCTTGCAATATATTCTTCACTGTGAGCTTGTTTTAGGCCAGTGGGGAGTGAGAAAGCAGCCTAATCACACACTCAGAACTATTCCTAGTCCTGTGGGAACAAGAAAACACCAGGTCGACAGCTGGCCCTCCTTTCTCCTCTTTATCCATGAAAACATTCATCTACATTTCTCAAGCTCTGATATTCGACTCCAATTAGGGGACAGAGTTCAAACTACCAGTACAGTCTTTTTACTGGTCACTTTATTGCACCCCTATGGTTCTCATTTACTCGCTTTCACTTTCAGTTCTTGATGTTTTCACCAAACAGGTTAAAAGCATCTCCTGGGACCATATGTTCATAATATGGTCCGGGTAGAACCAGTGAAAGGCTCTTTTTAGATACTGGCTTTGATGTGTTTCACAGTGGGTTAAATTTGTTTGAGAAGAAGTAAGTGTAAAAAAACAAATCATCTGCAACTTTAAACCTCTTCACACAAGACTCTATTGATGGTTAAGTTCTCAGACCATGTTGTTTTACCTCCAGGACAACAGTGTAGATGTTTACAGTCCTCAATACTCTGTACAGGTTTTGTTCAATCTAACAAATGAAGCTTAGTGAAAGCTCAGTCAGGAAGACTATCCCCTCGTACATGCCTTTGTTTCCCGCTATATAAAAGCTCGACCCATTTTCATTCAATCACAACCTGACAGAGTGGCTTTCAGCCATCACCTGTAAGCTGTCAAACTGCTAAATTGTCTCTCTCTCTGTTATCATTCAATCGTCATTTCACCACCGTGCTC
This sequence comes from Rachycentron canadum, assembly GCA_038496675.1. NCBI lineage: Eukaryota > Metazoa > Chordata > Actinopteri > Carangiformes > Rachycentridae > Rachycentron > Rachycentron canadum. The sequence goes on from CM076653.1 coordinate 6,868,148, forward strand.
ACTCCGTGACCGCCCTCCACCCCTTCGCCAACTCAAGTATGGACGCCAGACCGTCTCCAATCAAAACTATCTAAGTTTTCCCACTCATCAACGTTCGGGTTCCCATCCTCAAGCTCTGCTCCTCGTCACCACCACCAGTGTGTGTCAAAATTCGTCTAATTGGAAGGAATTTAAAACCTATGGATCACTCGCATGGGAATTCACTTCCTCTACAAGTGCCAAAGTGTATTCCTTCTTCTCACAATGAATTTCATTTTACCTAAATTTCCTCTATTGGTCTCTCCTGAAAGTGAGAAAGTGGTGGTGGGCCAACTTTTGTAGGAGCTTGTCCCCTCTGCGGCCTGAAACAATAATTTAGGCCGGGAATTTGATCTAATCCCAGGCCACACTGCCACCACACTCACAAACCATCAAATCGCTGTATCTGTTTCTGTAGACTAAAGCTATTGGTTAATGAAAGATATATCAGACTAGGTATAAATTTGGCCACTATGTTCACCTGAGAGAAAAAAAAATTCAAAATCTAAAGTACAAAATTTGTGACTGACCAATAAATATGAAAAAAATGTTCAAGTCAGTAGTATATATTCAAATATATGTGGCAAAAAGGGCATGAATGTGTAAAATGCCATATCAACTGCATTTGTTACGGACCATGTTGAAAAGTGATATGTGCCAGAATCTATGACTCCAGAAAATAATTAGAGGTTTGGGTATTTTTCTTGTTGCAAATCTTCCAGCATCCCTAATTGTTCAAAAAACTAATTTCCTTTTACTGTTTGTTTTTTAGACAAAATATTTCTGTCTTAAGCCGAGGTGAAAACCTTCTTGCAGCACAGACAGCGCAGGTTTAGACTGTAGCCTTCAGGCTGTCGAGACTAACCAGGCTGTCTCAGCAGGGGCAGACACCACGAACTGAAGAGTAAATCACTGTCTGCTCTTCATGTCTCTGTCTGTACCGCTCTAATTGACCCATCTCTGCTAGAAGCTGTAATCCCACGTTGTCTCAAAAGAAGACTGTCACAAGCAGATTTCCCGCTAGCAAGTTCATTGATGCTACATCTGTGACTTGGCTTAGAAAATCTGTCTCCGAATGCCTTTTTAACGTTTCCTGTTATAAAACTAGTGCATGTGAAATTATCTTAAATAAAAACCTAATGGCTTCATACCTGATACAATAATACAATACAATAATAGAAAAAACTCCTGGAAAGAGCCGATGTGTTTTGTGGATTTACCGTACCACTGATGCTTCAGGAGTGTAAAGATGATCCAGCGAGGAGCAGAGTAAGGCTGCTGATGTTAGCCTGCACTCCATAGATTAGCATCTTTCTAGTGCAATTTGTTTCCTTTTTGCTACAATGTGTATATAACTATAACAATAACTCTACACTGCCATATGAACACTGGCATATTTACAGTACATGAGCAGGCCTGCCAAGTTACATTAGCATGAGTTTTGCCTCCATAAGCACGTACACAAGGGGAGCAGCATTAACCATCAGTGGTACTTGATCCACGCTCCCAGGATCTGCCAGGCTCCAGATGAAGTGCATCTGTCTGCTGCTCACCAGCCTCCACCATCATCAAAGCAGACCAGAGTGTTTGACCTCGCCCTCGTCTCCACCACAGTTCTGGGGTTGGCCTTTCCTAATTTAACCCCAGTCTGGTTGGCTGGGTGAGGGAAGGCCCATATCCATGGCGCCATGCTGGGCAGGACCTCCCCTGCGGATACAGCCAATGAAAGCCCTCAAAAGCCACAGAGGATCCCCAAGTGACATATCCTCCTATGTGGGATCTTATCATATCACACAGGCGAACGCCTGTAAGCCATGAGTGGTGTTGGGCTGCAACACTGGTGTGCAGCACCTGAACAGTAATTTGTTGGTTTTTTAAATCTCGCACTCTCTAATTATATCATCAGCAGTCTGATATGTGCAAAAGTGAATTGGCCTCTATAGACCATAAATCTCATTCTCCTACCTAAAACAATCATTTACAAGAGTCTTTCCCATTTATTTAGTTGTTCATCAACAGTGGAATATCATCATTTACCTTTACAATAACTCCATTAGTATTTACAGTAATACTTGTAGTAATGGAAGACTTTAAAGTGGGAAAAAAGAGTGGCATATGATGCATCCCTGGGTGTATTGGCTTAATGTAAAAACAAAAGACTTAATATATTTGATAAAAATGACCAGCAAGAACCAGCAACATTTAAGTTGGAAATGTAAATTGCTTTAACAAGCTTTTGAAAATACGTAAGAATGATGTAAGAATAAACTCTCTGTATTAATCACTTCCGAAGGTGACCATCTACAACGCTGATCATAACTGACACATGAGAAACTTTAAAACAAATTATCTGTCAACAAATTACATGTGAAATGTGAATGCCTGTTGACCCAGTGTAAAGTCTAATGTGATCTAATGCAGTCTGTTTCCTCAAATTACATTCTTCAGTCCATCAGCAGGAGCTCTCATGACTTATTGCCAAGATCCTGAATTACTGAACATAGTCCAGTGAGGAATGCAGCTGCATGACGTACATAGGGCAAAGTATCTGAGTTATGGAGAGGCAGCTTTTCTTTCATTGTTCACCATCAGGTAGGAAAACTACTAAAGACAGTTTTTTTATGTATTTATTTGTAATGCTAATTTTAGTAGCACCACAAGCCTTAAAACACAGGTATTAATTAACAGTAGTGATAATAGCAGTTCTGTTTAAATTACACACTGTCTGTGATGTTAAACTTCAAGCCAAACAAGCAGGAGAGATCAGACACTGTGGCCTGAAGTCATTCTCCTCCTGTAAAAGAAAACATTTGCGCAGTGAGACAGAGAAGACACTGCTCTCTTTTGTAAAATGTTCTGTCGTGAGCTGCCTCAGGCTCAGCACAGCAACACACGAAGCTCTGTAACAACTTCAGACAGGCTGAGCGAAGGCCACAGCTGAATTTGGACTGAATTGTCCAAAAACATGATACGGTGCTTGTATGTGACACCCAGCTTCGGGGCTGGGTCATGCCCTGTGACAGTGGCGTCTCCTCCTGGGTAGCCATCCAGGTTTCTAACCGGCCAATTAATGCGTCAATCACACAGGTGTGAAGGTCCGCGAAAGGAACAATTAGTCTCTCCGTTAAAGAAGCTCCCCTGGAACAGAGGTGTTGAAGGAAAGGATTAGGCCTGGCTCTAATCTCCTTTCATTCTCCACCTGTGTGCTGACACAGCGGACACCGAGCACCACATGGACACAAGATGAAAGAGGGTGTTAAAGGGAGATGAACTTTCCACTAACCTTAGTCATTCTTTTTCTTGAAATAGTATTTTAGTAGTGAAATAATGGGACTGATCCCATCCCATCCTAATCCCATTATTTCACTACTAAAATACTATTACTATTACTATACTAGTTCTCTTCTATCAAAATAATGCTTGAAGTTTTACCAACACACAAACATACAAACATACATATACACACTAGCCACAACACACATCATCAGGAGCCCCACTTGAGGGGTGGGAGTGGGGGTCAGCAGCAGTGCACTGTATGTTATGTACAGTTTTATTGCAAGTGTAAAGTTGTCATTGCAACATGTGCCAATATGAAAGGCCATGAGGGGCCCCTTTTCACCTGAGGGGGGCCCAGGCATTTCCCTGGTTTGCCTCTCCTAGGGTGCAGCTCTGGAGGTGACCGGGGTAGATGATGGCCATAGAAAATGCAAAACTTAGGCACAGGAGACTGAGGGTTACATCCTGAGTTAAGGCAACACAGGCAAGTTTGATTAAGTTTAGGAAACTATTGTTGTCATGGTTAAATGTGAATAAAGCCAACACAGTTTGTTTTGTACACAATAGAATTTTTCAATTTTCATCCGGGCCCATCTTTTACAAATCTTCACCAAACAAACCTTTTTCGCAGACCCACTCTGTACAGACATTGCAGATGTAGGCTACATTAAAAACATTATGCTGATCAAAATTTAATCCATATGACGTTACAAGAATTTGAATTTTCTGTGGCAGACCAGCTGCATATAGTCAGACAGGACTGTACAGGCATCAAAATGACATAAGAGACATAAGAAAATGGTCTGACTTTGTTAAGGGTTTTCTCATGTTAATTCACAAATCCATGGATCACAAATGCAGAACAGTGGCACTTGATATTTGTGTGGAAGTGGATGCGTATGTGTGCATGTGAGTGTGTGCAGACTTTTATTAATTTGAACTCTACTTTTGTTTGATTTTTTTAAAGGAAAGAAACTGGTTGTATTGGCTAACAATGGATAGAACACTCAAACAAAAGTACTATGTGAAATAAAGTTATTTAAGCATACTTTGATATTACAAAATGAAATGTCAGAGAACAGTTATATCATTGTTTTTTAACCTCAAATGTAATTTAGTTGTTTTACATCCACATGAACAATCCCTTGTAAATGCCAACTCCACACACACCAACAATAGCCCTACCTCCTGACAGTCTCCATCAACGTCTCATCAAGTAACACTGTCTACCCCTCTGCCACTGCACCCAGGCAGACTGTGACACCCCAGATTCCCATGTCAGAAATAGAGATGGACAGAAGGAGGACGAAGTCTCCGAGGAGAAGCAACATTCAAAGGAGCGTAGGAATTTCTGTTGTGGGGTTGGGGTTAGGGGGCAAAAGAATGACTAGCTGAAGGAGAGGTAGAGGAGGCTTTAATGACATCTTGATGACAGGCTGGTCGGAGGTCTGCATGGCTCCTGTAGGAGTGCAGGAAGAGAGGGGTGTAAGATGAGACATATGGGCTTGTATAGCTGTGAATAGATGTCTGCTCTGTAACGCTGCATGTCTCCATCCCAGCACTGATCATACATGATGAGAGCCAGGAACAGTGAAGTCTCCAGCTGTGCATCACTGTGTATTTTCTGACTTCTCTAGTTATTTGACAGGCCACTGGTTCCCCCAGGATCGATTAGCTGGGCATGGATGCATGATCGGTGTGCACTGTTTGACGGTTGTTCATGATGTGGTGGAAAAATCCTGCAGGGAATTATTTTTTTCATTGGTTAGAGGACAAGCTCAACACCAGTGTCATGTCTGTGCTCTAGATGTGAAGCTGAAACCAGAAGCTTATCTTTGCATAAACACAGGGAAACAGCTATGGCTCAGTCTGAAGGTAACAAAATCCATTAATCAAAGGCTCAGTCAACGTGGTAGGCTATAGACTGTTTATTCAAAGTGTTCAAACAACGTTTGAATTGTGGCTTTACAGGAAGTTATGTACTAGGTACTTTCTTGGCTGGGAGCAGTGACTTCCTAAATTCCCCACTAAGCTGATCACTATCTATCTCGCAAAATGTCCAGCTATTCTCACCCACATTAACACTTCTGCTCATCGGGCCAATAAATCCGCCAGAATAAAGGCAATATGATTTTTTTTTTTTTTTTTTTTTTTAGTAATGCAGCACTGAAAAGTATTGAAAAGGACAAAATGTCTGCAAGAATGTACAGTTATATTCAATTACCTTTCACTTAGTACTAAATATCCTGCAACAGAGAATCTTCACATATGTTGAAATTGTTTTTTTTTTCTCTATTGTGTTTGAAAACTTGCTTTCTGCTGATACATTTTTTGAATGCCTTCTCAGTGTCATGCTGGAGTCGGCTGGTTCACACGGTGAGCTCTGTGTGTATGTGTGTGTGTGTATTTAGGCTTAGAGGCTGTGGCTGCAGGTCGGGAGCGAAAGCAAAGAACAACAACCCTACAACAGCTGCAGAAACAGTAACTTGAGCCTGACAGAGACTCTGTCAAAGGCTAAAGAATCGATTAGCATTCCAGCAACCACAATATCCAAATATACAGTGTAAAGATATCACACACGCTTGCACTTTTATTGTCCGAGTGGCCACAACAACCAGTGGTCCAACACAACAATGTGACAGTCCAGCTTTGAAGAGTAGCACGAAATGTAACCCTCTGGCATCGCTGCCTTAAAAATAACTCCACAAACTATAATTTCTGAGTCAGAAGCATCTCAGCTGTGCAGTTATATTCTCTGTCATGTATGGGAATACCAAGGCTCCTGTTATACAGGCTCAGCCCTCCTCTAGGTTGGTGGCCCCCGCTCTGCAGGAATAATCAATACAACCAACAAATACTCTCATGAATCAAGAAAAAAAACACACACATATTGACTCAAAATCTATTGACCTGTGGTCATGGGACAATCCTTTAAGCCCCGAGCTCTTGTTAGAGAGTGTCAATGACTGTAAAAAAATCTATTTACAGCAGACAGAGACAGACCTACATTTGGGTGTAGGTGATCAGATTTCAGCAGAGATGGGTTGCAGTGTGGCCAGAGGGGGCGGGGGTTTAACGGCGAGATTACACCTCTGCTGGGAAAAAAGAGGGGGTATGGAGAGATGGTTTTCTTTTCTACAGGGAAGGGGGGTCCCAAATCCATTCCTAAAGAGCCATGAGATCACCAAAATGAGATTGAGCCTGCAGATTAGAGGGATGAAAAGTGCTGTGAGAACCTCCTATATGTGAGGTGAGGGACGGAGGATTATGGTAAATAATTCACTGCCTCACTTCTCTCCATTAAAACACCATAAAACCTTTCAGAGTGATGCTCAGTGCCAGTTAGAAATGAGCACCACTCGAGAAAAAAGCAAAGTAGACTGTGATGTTATTAATATTTTGTGAGGAGTTATATAAGATGTTATGGGAGTAAATCCAAATGATTTTTACTTCAAAATGAGACCTTTGAGCGTCACCGTGTTCAGTCACCATTACAAACCGTTTCAAGTTATTTATTTCCCAAACACTGACATTTCTGGGGATTAATGATCCTGTGTCTGAATATTAAGTGAGAAGCATTTGGTTAAAATAAAAAATAAAAACGTGTCAGTGCACCTATTAAAATCCAGCCCTCTAATGTTCTTTAACAGGCATCTGCATGTTATCACTTTAGGATTAACAAGGCAACAGGTTGCAAGACAGAGGTCATAATAACCCCAAGGAGAGTTAGACTCACTTCAGAAATCAAGTCGCCTCCTTATCACTGCAGAGTTTCTGCAAACATTTGAGATTATCACTGGCAAACTGCTTTGGCTACATGTTTGCTTGGGGGAATCTCCTGCTTTTAGCTGATAAACCTAGAGTGATGTCTGGTGCAAAGTTACAGCTAATCTCTCACTCCCCTCTGCCTGAAAATGACCCTTGTGCCATCACTCTGAAACGTCCAATCACTAAATTATGACGACATAAACGCATTTCGGAAGCTGTAAACAAGGACGCCCATTAGAGAACAGATAAGCAGCCTCTGAGGACATTTTATAAGTGCCACTGGGACAGATTAAATGTTATCTCTAACGGTAAGGGTGTACGATGCAAATGGACACTGCTTTAAAATGATGAATATATCACTGTTGAAAAATTAGATTAAACTTTGAATGAAAAATCTAATTACATACACGTTGCACTGGGTCACGTTAAAGATGCTCAGTGGAGTTTGTTCATCATTTCTCATCAGAACATTAGTATCTCATTAAAAGCAAATATCTTTGAAAAGTACATTTTCTCACTGGCCTTTCTTGGCACATTGCTACACACAAACCAAAGTGTGAACTAGCTGTTAAAAACATGGCTCCTTTGTGCTATTAATGGTCAAGACTCCACAGGACTCCTCCAACTACAGGATTCTTCTTCTTCCTAGTGGCAATGAATATGTATTTGTTTGGTCCCAGGATGCACAAATGTCAGGATGCACAAATGACATTTCAGTAACATCTCAGACATGCATCTGCTGGGAGATTGTATGAGAGCGCATGTACAATATTACAATATTTGGAGTACAGTCTCAAAAACATCAAAGCTCTAGCCTCTCTCTTAATTTTTATATATTGCTTCAATTTCATCTTGTGACTGCCTGAAGTTTATCACTCTACTCAGACCTCCCTGGTGAAGATCTAACAGCCATCTGCACTTTTTCCTTCACCCTTTATTCTGGTCTTTAACAGGTGAAACGCAGATTCAACTGAACTCAGATTGACTGTTTAGTCCTAAAAACATCCCCTTAGTTGATTTAATTGTACGTCTGGAAACATTGTCCTGGTCTTAAAAATAGGAGGCTATGTATTGTGTACTATTGTGCACAATTACAGTCAGGGCTTTGCTGAGTGGGAGACAAAACAACAGTGTTTTCAGTCTGCACTATATATATATCTTTGTGTATTCATGCTTTCCTCAGACTGGTTTCCACGTCTTTGCCCCAAGCAGGTGTGGCAGTTGTAGGTAAAGTGTGTTAATGTATGTGTGTGTGTGTGTGTGTGTGTGTGTGTGTGTGTGTGTGTGTGTGTGTGTGTGTGTGTGTGTGTATACATCTTTCCTCCCGCAGGTTAGTTTTCCAGATGGGACTGTGTGTGTGTGTGAGTCACTGCGTCTGCTGAGACGTCCGCCACAGCGTCGTCATACCTGAGTGGTACCAGACATGCCTGTCTGTCTATGAGGGCTTTCATGTACAAAATGTGTGTGTGTGTGAGGCTGAAAGTCAAATATCATCTTTTCCTGTTTTGCTTTTGCCTCTTTTCCATTTTTTCACCTGTAAATCTTCTCCTAGACAAACTTCTGATCTCAGACAAAACAAGCTGGGACCCGACAATGAAGAAACAACAACCTGATTCTTTTTTTTTTTTTTTTTTTTTTTAAGTGACTAACACCATTTCATAAACTTATCAATCTTGCGACCCTGAGCCCTAATCTTGAAGACAAACTTCCCAAACTCTGGCATCGTGCACTCACTTTGGCTGCATAATTTATGACTTGCGTTGGCTGAGGCGAGTTGCAAAAGGGAGAGACACTGGAAACGCAACTTCAACTTACAACATAATCACATGGTTGTTTGACCCAAAGTCATCATACGGGACTGTGTCTCTAAAATAGTCCCACTGACCTCATGTAATGTTTTCTCTTTCATTTCTTCAGCATACCAACGGACAAACAAATGAGCTCTGTGGAAAACCAGATTTCCCTCCAAGGATTGAGAAAGCATCTCCATATAATACAAATCTAATTTAATTTCCTGTCAGTTTGTCTAAACTTAGTCTAAGCTTGCACTTAAATTAAAATCATGTGATATAAAAGCTCTATTCAGAACCTCTACACCTTTATAGCATCAAATTGTGAGCGTAATTGCCATGTATTATTCCCATACATCATCATAATTACAAAGGTAATGCCACCACAAAAGACAATTTTGGATACAAACAGAAATAACTTGTTAAACATTTCACGTCCAGATGGTTCAACAGAGAGAAGGAAAAGCATTGTGGGCTTTTTGCAACAATTAACAGTCTGACACAACTTTGTTGGCTGTTTTTTTAAAGTAATTACAGTGTGTGGAACAGAGCCCAAGGCAAGGTGTGAAGCAGTTTAGTCATCACTGTTTATCAGCAGGAAAAAAAAACTACCGTGTCTGAATGATGTCTTGGTGTTGGAGGGGCATCTTACATTGGGAGCCAAAAGTGAGCCAAATGGCAAATGACCACTGAGACACAGATGTGGTGATGTTGTACACACCAGTTTGAAAAGACTACAAATGCTAAAAAGAGTGAGACTCTTTTAGGGGCAGTGTCTGAGCATATTAGCACAAAGGAGAAGGGTTAATTACGGACTTTCATGCTAAAACGTCAGTGTGAAGCACGCACCAGAGCTGGTGTTTTTGTTGTTTTTTTTGTTTTGTTTTTATTCCTGACACATCAAGAGTGTCCTTGACTCTAAATCCTACAATTTCACCTGACGTGTATGTGTGTGTGTGTGTGTGTGTGTGTGTTAGGTCAAAGAATTTATTTTACTGTTGCATCTATCAAACAAACGTAATGTTAGAGGAGTGAGATGTCAGATAAGCACAGCTTGTACTCACCCACATGGTCCTGAGATGAGGTGTAATCAGGCAGATTTAGTGAACACACCTGTGGGGGCGTATCAGAACTGGAAAAAAATCTGACTTTGAATTCAATTTGGTCTGGATCAGTGATTTTTTTAAACATAGTGGAGAATCAGAACAAGATAATAGAAATGTGTGGATTTCTTTCTGATTTAACTTGACTTCCCTGAAACAAGATTAACATCAGGGTACTTGTACTTAAAAAGACTTAGAAAAGCTCTTTTGAAGACATACATTGTGCATGGTAAAGCCAATGTATCTGGATTATCCCTTTATTATTGTGCCATCACAGCGTAACTATATAAGTTAATGCTGCAATAGTCAATATTTTCATATTATCAGTGAGTCAATAGTGTGTTTGTTGTGAAAGGGGTTGCATGTACATCGATGCCATAGATAATTATTACCCAGCTCTGCTGTTCACCTCAGCTCTATGGAGCATTTTATCATCATTCAGCTCATTGTTTTAGTTTTATGGTTGACAACTTAACTGTTTTGGCTCAGTCACAACCTGGTGTCCAACGACAGGCAGCTGTTGTCAGTGAAAGAAAAACTTAAAAAACCAACTGTATACCAAGTTAGTCATTAACTAGTGAAAAGCATTTAAAGAGACAGACATTTCCATCAGGAGATGGTGGAGATCAAAACAGAGTGAAAAGAGAGCTTATGTTGCTTTTACAGCTGCACAAAAACACATCACCAAATTAATACCAGTGCTGCTCCTTGTCTGCTGTGTGTAAATAGGCCACTGTTCAACTTGTAATATTAATATCAGTATTAGTTGGATACAAAACATAATATCTGCTCAGGTAGAGGTACAACTAATGACTTAAATGTAGGTGAAAATCCTGCTGAGTGTGTTTGTATTTTAATTCATTTTATCTCAACTAAACAAAAAATATTAACACAATAAAGTGTCTGTTTTGTTTCTTTTTGCTTCCAGAGACATGTTTTAAAATGAAACTCTAGACATGATAGACGTGTCCTCTGTTCTCGATTGTCTCTCTGCAGCTCCACCACTTTTTTCCATCCCTGTTCAGTTCCTGATGCGTTCATGCTCTACAAACCCCATTTCCACTGAGCGCCGTTCACTCTGTCATGAAACTGCAATATCTGAGCTGCACACAAGCGTCAGATAGTCAGCAGCTTTCACCCAGACAAACAACTCTCGTGATCCTCTCAGATTCACATCAGATTTGGAGTAAAATTTCTTTCTAGGTTTGTTTTTTTTAATGGTCCCTGACACAGAAAATGGCGAAGTTACATAAATATGTCCAAAAAGCTGAACATGTCGCTGTGATCTGCTCTGAGACAAACTGAGGCTGACAACTGTGGAAGTCTGAACAAAACTACCACGACTCAAAATGAAAGTCTGAGTCTCAGTATGAAGACAGAAGGCAATCTGACTGATTCTGGAAACAGACGGAAATTGCGGAGACAGGTCAGCTAAAAAAATTAATTTAAAAAAAAAAACATGAACTGGAGCTTTGGGTGCATTTGCTTCTGTAATTTTCACCTTTTATTAGGGTGTATCGTCAAATTCAAATGGAAATATCAACAAAGGCCTCTAAGTTGGAAAGGAAAGAGTATTGTATCAGAGGAAACATGACACGGTGAGTAAGGAAGTGGGTGTAGATTAGGGAAAACAGGAAGTAAAAGAGGAGATGGAAATCAGAAATCAGTGAGGGAATTTTAAGGTATTATTGAAAGAGAATATGATCAAGTCTTTGGTCCTGTTATAAAATATTAGTGTGGTGTGAATGTCATACAGATATGGCCAGTAGCACATGCAAGAGGACTATTTTCTCTTTCAATTCAGGGGTAAAGGGAGTCCCCTGGTGGTCAGAGGACAAACAGAGATCAATTCCATGCGTTTGAGTTCCACATTTGCTTTACTTTTTGGATAGCAGAAGTGCCAGATTTATAAAAACGTGTTTATTAGGGTCTGTGATGGCCACAACCACACAACAACACAACAGTAATACATTTCAGTTTCAATTCACCTCAGTTTGTTGTCAACACAGGTGATTTTCATTTGCAGTTAACCACATCCAAACAATATCATTTTCAGTCTCACACACAATCACATTCAAGCATTTAATATATTGCTTGAGATTCTGTTTGTTTGCTTTTAACCTTATATAGTTTTATATGAAGTGCACACATTTTAACACTACAGGTTTATAATTTTCTCTTATATAATACCGTGGTTGTTGGGAGGTTCCTTCCTGGTCAGGTAAAAGACTGAGGACTCTTAAATATTGGAGCCACTTCATTGGACCAAAGCATCTCCTGATGTGTCATGGGGGTATTTGGAGTTTTGTTCCTTTTACTTAATATTTAGTTATAGGTGTCCATTTTGTTTACTCCCTTTGTGTGTTATTTGGTTTGGCCAAGCCACTCTATATACGTTACCTCATGTCTCATTGTGTTGGGTCAGTTTGTTCAGTTAAGACCTTGTTTAGTCAGCTGGAGTATAGTTATGATTTGTTGACCTCTTTCATGGGCCTAGAGTTACATCTTTTGTTTTGAATTGGTTAGTTGAATAAAAACAGTGTTTATTTTCAACAGTAATTTCTGTGTTCTCATTGTTTTGGTCCTTTAAACACAATTACAGCCTAACCAGACACCACATGAAGTAAAGCAAAGAGAAAAAATTACAGCTCACACAAAGTGGATTTTGGAGGCTTGGACCAAACCCAGGAAAAGGATGAGGAAGACTCTGAAACATCCTTGTTGTGTCATTAGACCAAAACAATTCCAAAGGGAAATTACTCAAAATAACACCTAAAAACAGGAGGGTTAGGTATCTTAGAAATAACAGAACTGACACTTTGGATATGGAAATGGATGAAACCTTATTTCATTGTAGAGCTGTGCACTGCTCTCCCTCTCTGCTTGCCACTCTGTCTCCTCACTCACATACACATACACACAAGCACATTAACAATGGACCTGCCACCCTGATTGGCTAAAGACAACACCGCATGGCTGCTTATTTGCATATAAAGCAAAGGTGAACTCTAATCACAAGTAGACACATGTTGAGGCGCATTTTAAAACCAGGTGTGAAAAGATGCGCTAAGAGCTGATCACTTGTGATCAGATCACTAAAGATGCATGTTAACGCAAGGTCTGAACAGGGATAAGAGAGAGCATCACACACATACAGCTGCAGGCAGACTGACAAAGACACACACAGACAGATACAGGCACAGACAGACTCCTGACAGGTCAGGCATGATTTTCACTTTCTGTGTTCACCGCAAATCCATACCAAACATACATAACACACATGAATTATGAACAAAATATGGTGTCCTTGAGTGCACAATAAGTCCACTCACTTCATGCAACATAGCCTAACTTCTTTAAGCATCAACAAATCACCTCAGCCACATCCACTAACCCTAACCCTGTTATATATATAATATTACATTTTTTTATTTAGGCTCTATTGTAGCTTGTCTATTTTGACTCAAACAGATCAAAGCTTGACAAACTGTCTCGGCACTTTTTGTCTGAAGAAAGAAAAATTACAACTAGTCATTCATGCTTCATCTTCAGTGCAATAGTCTTTATTGTAGCACAACGGAGAAAACAGCAAGGTAAAACATACAACAAAGCAAAACCGTGATTGGTAAGAAAATAATACTCATATTAAATAGATTGAAATAATATTTCATGTCACAAAATTAGGAATGATGAAAACTCACACTTTCAAGTCAGTTGTCATTAGCTCACCACACACACAAGTTCATATTTTACACGTTTCATATCATTGTGCAGCACATTTTCCACTCCTGCTGACAGAGGAAAACAAACGTGTTTGGTAAATAGATGCTAACAGAATATTATGTAATAGTTTTGTTGCACTGCCAATTCTCTCAGATGTAATCCCCTGACCTCTGAACAGGTAAAGTGAGTTAATCTGAAACTAATCCAGCTATCACTGCCTTTAATCTCTTAATCCAGTTTTTTTTTTTTTACTAAACTACAGATTGGATCAAGATAGCTGACAGGTGTCAACAAGGGCCCCTTTTTGTGGTTTAAGAAGCTCTTTGGGTAATGTGATATCACCATGCACTCCCAAAAAAAATCACAGTGTAGCCTATTCCAGGCTCAACACTGAGTGAAATAATAAATATGTTGATTTACCTCTACTGCATTGGTAATGTGTTACACTGTTGGCTCCATGCTGTGTCTTAAGATGGTTAATAGACAGCTATTAGCTCTGTGGACAGATTTGCATAGTACACCCACCTTATTTCTAAAGCACATTTCATCAACTTCCTTCATTCCCCTTTGGTACAAGCAATTTTAGAAGTCCCCATGGTAAAGCAAACCCTGAACATTTTTTCGGTCAAAGCAGCAGGATGTGTTACAATATTGCAGAGTCTCAAATGCTTTTGGTCTGGGACCAAACTTTGTGTCTCTAAATATGAATACAGAGTCATAGGTCATTTTAAAAGAAATATGCCACCATCCATATGCTAATTAATGGGAGATGGTGCAGTTCAGTAGTTCAGAACCCAATAAAAAGGGACTTCTACAATCACTGTATAGTTCAGTTACAGGACATATTGTGTAAAATATACCCTGCTTTAAAACTTCCTCTACAATCCTTCATCTAACCTCCTTATATTCTTCTGATTCCCTCTTCACGAACAGCTAGTTGCTCTTGGTCTTCAGCTCTGCCAGTTTGCTGGTGACAAAGTTCCACTTGAAGGATGCGTCCTCATTTCCTCCACCCAGCGAGACGTATTTGGAGAAGCTGTTGTTGCTCCTTCCTCCTCCTCCGCTCTCCTCTCCCTCAGTGATCTGCCCATCCTGGCTCTCATCCCCACTGGCCACTGTCACCCCCTCCTCACCTTGGCCTGCCTCCACCTCATTTGCAGCAGCAGCAGCTGCAGCTTCAGCTTGTTTCTTTGCAGCCCAGTTGGATGCAAAGCTATCCCAGAATCCTGTGCGCCTGGTGGGTCGAGGAGGCTCCTCTGGCTTTACTGCAAGTGGACTGATAATTCAGAGAAACATGAATACTTTTTAACATCAGTGTTACATAAAACAGAGCAGCATTTAAATTACAATGTCTAGGACTCACTTCAGATTCAATCAATAGTTTGAAAATTTGGGTATATGCTCATTTGCTTTCTTGTCAAAAATTAGATTCATATCACTCTCATATCACTCTCACCTCTAAGTATATGACTGTTTGCCCATGTCTCTGGTATTGATGCTAAGATAAGATAACTGGCTGCTAGATGGAGTTTTACATACAGTGGACAAATGTTATATTAGATATGTTCTTATTGCAAGAAGTTTATAGGCTAGATCTGGTTGAAAAGCCAAACTTTTTTGAAGTTCCTTTTATATATATATATGGAACGTCATAAAAGTTTGGCTTTTCAACCAGATTTAGCCTCATTATTTAGATCTGCCCAAAGAGTTAATAGGTTCTACTCTGGTCTACATCCCAAACCAAGAAACAAACAGAGAGGGCTGCAAATACAGCCTCTTTGACTGAAGAAATTGTTCCACTGATCCAGATGGTACAAAACCCAGGAATGAAACGCTTGACCAAGAGGAAAGAGAACAGATGTCAACAAAAGAGAGAGATTTCCACTCACTGGTCAGCAATTGGCGGGCTCTCAGTCTCCTCTAGAAGCTGGTGTTCATCATCTTTGTTGAAGAGAGCTGATAGTCTGTTCCAGCTTTTGGTCCCAGCCCCCTGCATCTGGATACACAGCCAACCACACACACAGGGTCAAAGGTCAAAACAATCATGCATTCATGATGTTTTTAAAGACTTGGTTGAACATTAATCCTTTTTCAATTATTATACAACCACAATTATTTCCATTTCTTGAAAAGCTGTAAGATACAATTCCTGTTACATTAGCTAATTTTCTTTGTCTTCAAGGCTTCAGCTAAAAAACTAAAAAATATTTTGGAAGAAAAAAGTCCTAAATGTCACGTTCACATACTTTCTTGGCCAATTGGGAGACAGCGTTGGGCCCCTCCTCCTCCTGCACTGGACTCATATCATTTTCCACTTCTGTGACCTAAACAAAAAGTAAACAAAACAAAAAAAAAAGGAATAGAGACAGCAATGTCTTGAGTCTATTTAAATCATACTGTCAAACGCATTGGGATTCGTGCGCATTAGTCGCCATCTAGTGCATATAATGGATATTACAATAGCCAATGTTCACTTGGTTTGAACATAAAAGGCCTGCATGTATAAAATGATTTTTACGTATAAACACCTAGAATATTACTGATAATATTAGAATAGTATGTCTACATCAGTATATATTTTGACATAAGGAAAGGCCGTAGTAATATACTTTAGTTGGTTCATATTTCACAAGTGCATGTAGTCTAATGTTGACTCAAATAGCAGCAATGACAACCCTGTACATCCATCTAAATGGAAACTATCTCTCCAAACGGACACAGTCCTCCCCGTAGAGGCCCTGGCATTGTGAGAGACCACGGTGTGAAGCTGTCGGCTGGCTCATGCGGACAAACCCCAAGGCCTTGGTTACCTCTCATCTCCCTGTCAGTCAGTCAGTGGAATGCCAACTAATCCCCCATGTTCAGCTCCCGTGCAGGATTGAGTTTCTCAGCACTCTAGAGATCTGGGTCAGCGCAACACTGTCTGTTTCGCTGGTATCAAACGTTGGATAGAGCACAGGCGCTGCAATGAGGCCATGAAAGCCAGTGGTGGCAGAAGTAAAATGCAACAATTCAAAATACTCCATCACAGGTAAATTTCTGCATTTAAAATCCCACTGATACCAAGCTGAAGTAAAAGCTGTTGTAATTGGTATAGGTACAGGTTTTAACTGCTTTATATATACTTTTATAATTTAATGGTTCCCATCCAAGGTGTCGACTCCTTCCAACTCAGGAGTAGATGATTAATGGGAGAGAGAGAAGAAAACAAAGCTCTGCTCATGGTTAAGCTACATGGTTAAGATACACAACTTTGTATTCACCTATTTTGCTGAATCTCTAAAAGATGCTTCTTTTTTGCTGGGAACCATTGTTTAAATGTTTTATTGTCATAAAATATTAATCGAATAAGTAACCAGAAACTCCAGTGTTTAGATAAAAGTAGCAGAGAGAAAAGCACAATAATCTCTAAAATGTAGTGGAGTAGCAGTATAAAGAAGCATAAAATGGAAATACACCAGTAAAGTGCCTCTGGATTGAATTTAAATACAGTGTTTAAATTAGAAGTTGCGTTACTGGTGTTACTGGAATATACGACTCTGGAAGCAGGAAAAGACAAATCAGACCTACACATTAACAAGCAGTTTTATCAGTCAGTGAAGCAGCTGAACTCTTCAATAGGCAGCGCTGTGTAGACTAATTGTGTAAATTCTGCCTTAGAAGTTCCCTTTGCACAGAAAACCATACAGCTTAGAAAGCCCATCTGAGCCTGTGATGAATAAAAAATGACCAGCAAAACAAAACCTGTTGACTTTCTGACTTAAGTTCCAACAACCATATCAATTTTCTCATACTTCCCCATGTGTATGTGGTTTATTAAGAGGAACAAAGATGGAGAAAGATGTTCTGTACCTCTTCAGCAGTGTCCTCTTCGTACTCTGGGTTGAGCGTCTTCAACACTTTGCTCTTATAAACCTTCCACATTGGATTCATACTTGCACAAATAGGTGCTCAACACTCAGGCCAAGACCTGTGAAGAGCTCTCTATGCCTCTGTGGTCCACCCTCCACCAAGTCTTCACTTCCACCTTCAGCTCGTCGGAGTTGGGCCAACTTTGACCTGTTTACCATGTGTAAAGTTCTCAGTAGTTCTGTAGCGCCGGGAACCTGTTCAGCACCGAGGCCTGCACTGTTTCATAGCGTTTCTCCTGGTCAGATTGTGTCTGTCTTGTCAAGCCAGCTGGGTCGATGGCTGCTTTCGTCCGTGCACAGTGCCCAAACAGGTGAAGCTAGGAAACAGTGCTGCTCATGCATGCAATCCACGCACCCACATACACACATGTACGCACCCACATTCAAGCGTCACTATTCAGTATCCTGCCTTGGTTACCTGGAGACAGGTGTGGATTTCTTCATTCATAATTCACAGGGTCTCTTTTCCAGAGCCAGAGGTCCATTGTCATCGAGCATTGATAGACTGACTCCTGTAACCCTGATGCAAATGCACACACATGCACAGGACTGTAATTTTTTTGTTGAGAAAGAAAGAGTTTGATTATTTTAAACCTGCAGGAGTACATATTATCTCATTTTTGAAGCGTTGTTGGGTCTCAACTCTTCCTGATGCACCAAAGCAAACAAAAAGCAACAAAACAGTCAGGTCTTAAAGAAATGCTGTATTTTCCTGTGAATTAACCATCCACACACAGTCATCCCTGAAGTTTATTTAATTGAAACACAACTAAATAGCATCTCATCAAACACCCCACTCATCTCCCTGACCACTTCCTCATAGTCTTCCCCTCTATTCTCATTGGTTGCTTCAGCATATCCGTCAAACACCAATCAGATTTCAGGTACGCCACAAGGTTTTTTGGTTTTTTTTGTTTTTTTTGTTTGTTTTTTTTGTTTTTTGTTTTTTTTTGTGACTGGTCTCTTGGCAACCTGAGATGGCCGGTGATTGTCGTGTAGATAGACTGAGATGTATAAAGCTTTGATGACTGATTGGGTTTCATCAACCACCCACCACAACATAGCCACATACTACAATACAAGTGTTTTGCTTGGTGGACTCAAACATGCATGCTAATATCTAGGAAACAACCAAATTGGTTGCCAGCATATTAACTTGACATGTCTCAACTAATCAATTTATTGCGGCGGTTATTAAGGCATGGGAAAAGCCTATACTGACTCAAAGAATAGAAATACACCACTTGTCCACTTGCTATACATTTATAAAAAAGCGATCCAATGGAGACTTGATGATGATCTTGATTATGCAGCAGAGAAATTTGATCTAACCTGTCCTACAGCGCTCATGTTCCTGGTTTTGATTACCATACAAACAGTAATGAGAGGTCAGGCAGATCCATAAGATCAACATGAATTATGAATGTAGTTGTATGCACGACACGTCTATGCAAACTGATGGATGTTGGTTATTTGAAGAGAACCAGTTTGGCTGTGGTCAGGGCAGCTCATGTTTCAGACTGAAAAGGACACACCCAAATATTTATCAGAGTAGGCAACACACCACGCCAAGGCGGCAGCACAGCGTCTTTGATGACTTACATATGTTTCTTTAAGGATAAGTGAAGCTGATCAGTGGAGATTTGAGAAGAATTTATAGAAGTAAAGTTTCAGAGAAGTTTAGGCATTTTAACTTCAAAAAGATCTGGGAGTAGTGAATGAACCTGCAGTGAGATGAGGTTGATTATACGATGATACAATTATATGATCTCAGTCTGGACTCAAAAGGCATGGATGGGTCTGCATATGATGATCTCACAATGATTTGATCAGTTTATAATATACAAAGCACTGCAATTTTTTACTTGAGTAACATTTTGCATACAGGGCTTATGTGTAAAGGAACCTATTCCGTTGTGAAGTAAAGTACCTGAATTCTTTCTCCATCTGCTGATTTTTAACATGACTTATAAAGTGGTTTTATGTTCCTAGGCCTATTAAAGGACTTGAATTGCTGTTGAAGACCAAAGCTAAAATTCTGTTTGAATCTTTCTTTATCTTGTGTTTGTGACTTTCTTCTTTTGAAGCCTCCACTGCCTCCATAGTTACATTCCCAATGCACTGATTTAATTTGATAATCAGTTAATTTAATCTACTTTGAAATCTCTGCCAATTCTGCCTGACACGTGACTGTAAGAGACACGGACAACAAAGTAACGTAGCTTCTCTAATCTAAGCTCTGCCTTACATTTCCATATATCCTAATCTTTCCTGGATCTCAATCATTTTCCCTTTTTATTATCACAGGGATTTAATGATGATTTCATGTATTAATGACAAGACGTTTCCAGATAAAAACCAACATTAAAGAGAAACTCACTGCTACAGGTCAGCCTAACTTTCAATCACCACCAGGTGGCTCAAGAGTCCTTTAGTGTGTTGAGAATCTGGTTTTGCAGGTCATGAGGAAATGTGGAATAATTATAAATATGGATTATATTTTATTAATATCAAAATCATGTGGTGTTTTTTAAATACAAAAATTATTTTCAAACAGCAAAAGTGTAATGATGAGAGTGTTGTGCTGGGCCTTATATTGTCTTTTCAGGAACTGTAAAGCTACAGAGAACAGACAGCTTCATTGATGCTTGTGATGGATTTTGAAAATATATAAAGAGGCTGATTTGACAGGGGTTTTTTTTGTAGCATTCATTAATGCAAATTATTATTATACAGTAGCCCTGTGTTCCTTGTCAACTTCATCTGGTTTAGTTCAGTTTCACATTATTGTGCCAAGAGAGGACTATTTGCATTCATTCAGTCCAAAGTTCTTTGTGTATGTGAGACAACACCTTTGCCTTAAAGCAGCCATTGTCTTATTGTGCTCTGTGCACGCGACAGTGATTTGTATTTGAGCTTTGGAGAACTTTACGTTTGCCTTTTTGCTTGACCCCCTCAACAGGAACTGGCACTGCAAGAAAAAGGCACAGGTGGAGATCAGTCTCACATTAAAATACCCAATTCCATGAACACTGGCTGAGGATGGTTTTGATTGCTGACAATACTTTTTCTGCCTGACTCTTAAAATCTGGGGTTGAGTTCATGATACCTAAGAAAGATTCCTCTTTGGAGCCTATTAATGTGGAGATGAATAAATACTTCCTTACTTTTCACTACCACATGACAAAGACTATGTTCATCTACAGTATGTGCATCACATGCATGTGATGTATCCTTTTTTTGGTACCAGATTATAATGCTTGCCTCCTTTTGTTGACCACTGGGGGGAGACAGTGAAACAGTCTCGTGCTACAGTGTTGTGCCTCAGAAATATAGAACAGAGTGTACAGAACATAGTGTACAAATACATGAGTTGGTTGTGTTTATGATATACATTGGTATGGGCCATAGTTTTAACATGCAGGGGTGTTAAAAATCACCTAAAGGATCAAAAACTTCTGAAAAGAACAGCCATCATTTATTTGAGTCTTTTGAATTAAAAAAGCACAAGCGCTGTGGAGATTTTATACAGAACAGACACTTTCCTTTAAAAAGTAAGAGCCCTCCCTGCAAAAATGAAGATTTTGGTTTAGTGAAAGCTAATCCTATACACAAAGAGAAACTCCCCACAAAAGAAAGCTGGAGTGAATCAATTGAGCCTCTTTTTTACAAGCGGACCTCTCCCCAGCGCAGTGGGAGCACTACGTGGGGGATGAGCTGTCTCTGGCAGTCTTGACCTGTCACAGAGACAGCTTTTCCTCACCACTGAATCTACCGGAGGAATGTCATTAGAAAAACCAAAGCATTATCAAATGGGTGTTTGATAATGCAAGTGATCATTAATTGAACTGAGGTCTGTACTAGTTTCTCCCCCAAGCACCTCTGTGAAATCTTTAAGTATTAATCCACGTAAAATGCAGAAACATATGAGAAAGCTTTAGTCCATAGGTGTAATAAAACACCTAAATCACATTATGTTACAAAGGGGCTCCATACACACACAGACCAGGCCTCTTCTTTAACACATCACTCATTGGAGTCAGGGATTTTACCATTGGTGATTTGTCTACTGGTGCCCGTTGATCAACCTGCTGTAGTTACTTGGATTGGAGGAAATTCCTTTAATGTGTGTGTGTGTTTGTTTGTGTGTGTGTGTGTGTGTGTGTGTGTGTGTGTGTGTGTGTGTGTGTGTGTGTGTGTGTGTGTGTGTGTGTGTGTGATGCATGTGTATATGCTCACAGGAGCACTGGGAAGCCCTGGAAAGATGGAAACTCAGTATGAGCCATGTGTTAAATGGGTATAAGGGGTCTGAAATGGACCCTGCTGCTGTTCACAGACAGGACACTGAATTAAATGCACCGATGTTGAAGTCAAACTAAATGTGACTTAATATTCAGGGCTATAGTAACTGATATCCAATTTCATCTACAAGTGGATCTATCAGTTCAATGATACTAGTGACACCAGCATGCAGGTAAGTGGGTCAGACTGTTGGACAAAGTGCTTGGTCTACTTTGAATGTGCACTTTGTTCTTTGTTTTAAATAACACAGTAGATTCAATGAGTAGTTTCACAATGACAGTAATATGCATATATTGATTATTAATGACAGGGTATATTTTAATTTTTGAAGATGATGAGTGATATTATTATTTTGATTTTTACTATATTTGCATATGTGAAATGAAATACACACCCTTCTGAGTCATTTTATCAGGCCAAAATCAAAACATGGGAAACAACAATTCCTGGAGTCTCTGCTGCCAGAAAATATTCTACCATACAACAACAAATGGGTGTTTTTATACATCAGTTTTTGTAAGGCTGAAACTATTTAGACAGCAATAATCTAGACAGTAGCTATTCTGTTTCCTCTAAACTAAACTAACAGTCTCTTGGCTCCAGTTATGTCCTTACAATACAAACAAAGTAGTTGTGGGTTTACAGGAAGTTGCATGTTATATTGAATTAGTTATATAATTTTTCAATCAAGTGCATTTTGTTGACTTTGGTCAGAGCCTGGCTAATTTCCAGGTGCTAAGCTAATTAAGCTAACTAACATCTGGCTGCAGCTTCATTTTTAACAAAAGGTTAAAAAAGAGAAAGCATCATGTAAAACAACAACTTGTAGTATTTCATTAAAAGTGAATTTTTTTTCTACACACTTTATACTAAAATAACCACCGTCTGGTTTTAGGCCCAAATGTAATGGACAGACATGGGAGTGGCAGGCTATCAAGCTACCCATCTATGTCTTAGCAAGAAGGCAAATAAATACTATTACTATTCCCCTTAAACAAAGCATATCAATGTTGTTGTTGTCTTTGTCATGACATGTTGGGGCAGACCTGCAGAGGAGGCGGGGGTCATAATCATTTAGGGTTATAATCTGCATCAGCCCAAGGGAATATTTCTCCTTAAAATTTCAGGTTAAAAAAAAAGACAAGTTTTTTACTTTGTCAAAACAATGTCATCTTTAAGATTGAGTCAGGGGAAAGAAAGCTTGTGCAGTTTGCTTATGCAAATGAACACAAAGCCTAAATGTAAATGTAGTTTCATCACATGAGGAAGATTTTCAGAAACTTGTGGAGCTCTGCATCAACTTGAAAAACAGTCCCACTCAAAAGGTTGTCATAGGAATCAGTGAGTGTGTCACCATGGACCTGCTAAAACATGTCTTATCTGTTGTCACATTTATTTCCATAACCTCATCAAACATAGATGTGGATTTGCTTGCTCCATTGGCGTAAACAGGCACATTTGTATTAGTGTATTTGTGCGTCAGTATATGAACATATCATGCCTGCATGCTTGTGTGTGTGTTTTGTTTCTCTTTAAGTACACAAATGTATGTTCAAAAACAAGCTGTTAGGTAATGCAATACCATGCACATTGCTTGCACGCATCCTACTATGTTCTTCTCATGTTTTACGAGGCCCTGCAGACGTGAGAGTTTCAGCACTATGGTTTCCTGGCGTGCCAACTGTTGTGTAACGTCCAATAAAATGCCCATTCACAGCTCCACTTGCCTTCCACTTCCCAAGACAGGATTTTACTGTTGTAATGTTTCCATAATCAACTTGGCTTAGGGCTCTGGTTTTACATAAGAACTTTTTGTTCAAAAGATTTAAGGTATTCATGCAAATCTCATTTTCCATTTTGCTGTGTTTACCATCTCATATAATACAGAAGGAATTCATCTCAACAAACATGAGGGCACCCATGAGGATTATGCCCTTTTTAGGTGAAAGTTAGTCTTGTGTACAAGCAATATTTTGGAGAGGTTCAGTTTGAAGGAAGGAAACGGTGAATGGCAGGTTTATCAGCAGAGCCAGACATGCAAAAGGCCTAAAGTATACATCCACTGACGATGAGTCATATCATTCACATATCAATACCAATTTAGCTATATTGATTTGTAATAACTAATTATATATCAACAATGAAAGTGTGGAAATAGCCATGACCACACATATTGAATACACACATGAACACACAAACAAAACTTCTCACAGACAAGATCCTTCCAAAATAGGTGGCGGTTAAAGGTCTATCTCTCAGTAACCAGTGAAACATTCCAGTAAGTGACCTGTGACACTAGAGACTCAACAGCAGGCAGAGAATGGACGAGTCCACTAACCAGCTCAAATCATCTTAGGCAAACTTAACATGTTGGTTCTTAGATCAGATGATTTAATACTGGAGTTTGGGTAATTCAGACATGACTGATGCTTCCCATGAGGCAGAGGAAACAAAGTGGTCCAACATGTTAGCTCATGATCTTTATCAAGAGGACTTGATAAACAGAAAACAAACCTGATATATTGATTACATTTTTAGTGAAGCCAGAAGTCAAAAAACATTGAGACATCAAGATTATATCTAATCACATATTGTGTCTTGGGGCTGACTAATCCACCAAGTTATCAAAGAAATTGATATTTGGACTATGGGACCATATGGTGTCAAAAAACAATGTCCGCCTTTTGAAAGGGTCACACTACATGACCTGTGAACTGAACTACACTTAACAGGGCCTGAGGGTGATATTAATATATACAAACCTGCTGTTGGTGGTGCCAAAGTTGTGAACCCAGTGACATGACGTGTTGGAAGAGAGACGAAACTTACAGTGGGATCTAAAAGTGTGAGAGCAGACGTTTTGATGTCATTATAGGATATAACGCTGTTGTCATTATCACAAGGCATATAGTGGCATCACCACTTCAAGCACTATAGATCTGGATTTGTATGTACCATGAATCCAAAGAGTACTGTATGCTCAATGCATCCACTAGTCCCATTTATCTGTGTAGCTATGCTGGCTCCAGGGATGGTAGTGTCAATCCATCGCTTTGGCCTAGACTGAAATATCTTAACAACCATGGGATAGACTGCCATAAAATTTTGCACACAGGTGATGACTTTTCCTATGACATCATTGTCATCATCAGATCCAAATCTTCATTTGTACACTAATAACAAAAGTATTAACCAAATAACCTACATGCAAAACCATTGATGCCTGTGCTTTAGGGTTAGTTCCAATTAGCAAATGTTTTACATTAAAATGCATAACGGAGATGGCGAGTTTGGTAAAAATTATACCAGCTAAACATCAAAGGTTTTGCCATTGTCACCGCACATGGCTGTAGAGTCAGTCTTCTTATTTCTCATGTATGACTGTAAATATCAAGCCAGAAAACAACCGTCCTCTTGTTATCCAGGATGAATGACCAGGTTACAATGGATAACAGAGAGAAGTATGATGTCAGTGTACATGCCAGGATATTTCTGATTTTGCTATGTAGCACTGGCAACTAGATGGGAACATTTTGGCAGCATGACATAGGTGTTTTATTTTGGTGAGGAGAACCAGGGGTCACATTACAGGTGAGCACAGAGCCTTACGAGAGCTGCTTGCTGGAGAATGGAGTCAAATGATGCTTTCTAATTACCTGTTCGTGTGCTCATGTGTGGTCACACGTGCTCTGGTTTGTGTAACACAAGACACCTGAAGACAGATCTTTTCAAGGAGGTGCTTTATGTACATATTCAATTCCTTTCTAAACTGTACATGTGGTTGTGTGTTTATCTGTGCAAGGCTTTTTTTTTTCAGGACAGAACCAGTTAAAACCAGCTGTGAAGTACTTACGAGCAGGTTTTTTTGGCTGTAGGCAGTTCCCCAACAGCAGGGCTGCTGTTTGGCTCCACAGGAATGTAAAGCTCACAACCAAGAAGAAAACATACTCCCTGTTGCATATAGATATATAATATATGGAATGTATATTAAACTGAAATGGTAACACACATGCACATGGCTCCATACACTGTAACATGTGAATTTCATGGTACCTGCAATAAAAACAACCTGGGAGAGGTTTTGGTTTTGAGCAAAGCTGGATAAGGCAGTGATCAACTGCTTTAGAGGTCATAAAAGGAGATTTTCATCATTCTTATTTTATAAGCAACACATATCCTGTGATGTTGACTCTCTGACAGCTGACTTTCTAAAAACACTGGAGCATCATCCTGTGCTCAGTAACAGTATAAAACAAAGACGAAGAGAAATAGAGAATTTATTATCAAGTACCACAAAATCTACATGCGTGCGCTACAGACATGAGTGCGCTCTCTGTCATGTAATGCATGCGTTTGTGTGCAGGAACATGTTGTGAGCATGTTAACGAGTGGACATGACCAGTATACATGACAGAGCTGTTATGCAATAGAGCCAAATGACCTCAGTGGCGCCGAATCACATGCTCCCATTCTGCCTTACAGCATCAACTGCTGCTGCCATGACAGAGCGCATACACCTGCTTCCTTACTTTGCCAGTCCTCAAGCTTTGAACTTATTATATCAATAAACTGACAGATGTTTTGACCAATGACAGCCATCTTCGGCCAAAAACAAAGTTTACGAGTGTGCAGCGGCAATACATTTTCAGCGGAACCAATGAGCATCCATATGAAGCACCATGCGCCTCAGCAGACTCTCATATGTCCATCCATACCTGTCTTCAAATGTCCCTTTAACCTTGTCTGGCCAGATTTGAGTCAGTGAAGAACAGATCATGGATAGATTAGATGGAGGGATTCAGGGGGATGGAGAGATGACATGAAAGGATTAGAAAATAAGGGCTATCGTTCAACTACGGTCTCTGGCTGTGGAGCTCTGGAACAGCTACTGGTATTACTGGAACTTTATCAGGTGTCAGATGAGTTATACATACAGCAGTGACAGGGAGGAAACTGGGGAAAAGGGTGTAGACAGAATTAGTAGTAAACACAGAGGTAGGTGTTTCATTTGGACACAAGCAACACGTGCAGCAGCAAACAAGACCTGTTTACTGTAAACCAAGTTTTAGGTTTTGTGGTATATAAAGCCCACAAAGATGCAGAAAAAAAACAAATTAAACTTAAATCTTTGTTTCTGCTAAAGAGAAAGTCTGGAGGCAAACCTAAAGCTGCTGGTTCAAATTCCTCAACCGATTGACGAAATCTGTAAAAAGACGACAAACACATTCTCTAATATCGCTGACTAAGACATTTAAATCATAATTGCTTTGCTGAGGGAACTGGAGAAAAAGCAAACAGTTCTTGCATGACAGCTTATATACAGTAGTAGTGCAATGAGTCATTCCCAGGAAAGAAGCCACTTTATTAAGTGTGCAAGTGATAATTAAAAAGATATTAGTTTACTTTGGTTTTAGTTAGGTCAGTTTCCTTTTTTAAATTAAGTAAAACCTGCGAGCCATTTCAAAGGTTGAAATCAGCAGTTACATAAAAAAGAAACACTATGTCTGTGTTGGTCGATGCAAGTGAGAACTGTGCCATGTCACAACTTATGCAAGGTGCTGTTTACTACAAAAGCAGGCCATATGGCCCAGAGGCCCTATGGTTGATTGATTGATATATGTCAAGGTCTGACAATGACATAGCTGGGAAAGGTGATTTATTTTTTTTTCCTAACTAGGCATTCATTTCCTCAGAATGACTAAACATCTGGGTCGGTTAACCTTTAATCAACCATAAAAGCAAAACTGAAAAAGAAGTTCAAAGAATTAAGGAGTGTTAACAACCTGCCTGACAAGCCACCTGACTTCAACAAAACCTCCTCAAAAACACTGAAAAGCTCTCAAACAGGCAGAGGTGTCGCTCTTTAGAAAT
Organism: Rachycentron canadum; assembly: GCA_038496675.1. Classification (NCBI taxonomy): domain Eukaryota; kingdom Metazoa; phylum Chordata; class Actinopteri; order Carangiformes; family Rachycentridae; genus Rachycentron; species Rachycentron canadum. The sequence continues at coordinate 6,895,910 of CM076653.1, forward strand.
GTGAACTTATACTTTACTACGTGAATATGTGACTATGTCTTAATCCTCGTGTCAGAAGCAGCTCTCGGAGGGCAACAATAATGAGAGTCTACAATTCCCCAAACCACCACCTATTTCCAGCTCTGGCTCCCACAGCTGCTGGTATCCTCACAAGCATTCCCCGCTAGTATAGACAGGAAATCAGCAGCTCAGTGTCCCTCCTCCTCTCATACAGTGGCTCAACCAAAAATGTGCCCATCAAAACCATGCAGGGAACTAAAACAACATTCACAGGCTGTGGATTTTGATTAACAATAGGAACAGATTGAATGATTCTAAAAAGGGGAGAATAAACACAGAAAATACTGTTTTGTTTGTCTGCCCATACACTTGGATCCCTGCACTATACCTCTTCAAATATGCACAGTAATATAGGAAACAGCAGTTTGGGTGTTGCAGAGTTGGCTTGTGCTTCCTTTTTTGATCCCTATAGCATTGGTGGCAGGGCTGAGGAGCAACATCCAGCAGTCAAGGTACCCAACATTTACCCTGCAATAACCTGTTGTGTTGCATCACCAGCTCAGTTGCTAAGTTGTGTGACGGTGCCGGATAGTTGTGGTTTTGCCAAGCCTCTGCTTCCTCTTTCAGTGATTTTTTTGCAACAGCTTTTGCTCGTGATAAAGCTGTGAATCAAAAACAGCTTGGCAGTGGGCTGCTTCTGGTGTGACAGTACACTTGAGTTGCTTCAGGCTGCGTGACAAGGCACGGATTGTCGTAGCGTCTCTGTGAGGCACAAAGGCTAATGCCAGAATGCTAACATGCTAACATGCTCACAGTGACACTGGGGGCAGTATTTAAAATATTCACTCTTAACTTAGCATTTTAGCAGACTAACATTCGCTTATTAACACTGACCACACAATTAGTGACGTCAGTTCAATTATGCTTCTGTTTCCTAACAGTTATTTTTTACAGAATATTAATAATTATTATTGATTTAATTAATTAACTAAATTACATTTGTTTGTAGTTTGTTAAAATTGACAGCATTTAATTCATAATCCAATTATAAAATGCACATATTGAATTTTTTTTTTTTTTTTTACAGGTTGTGGGAAATTTACAGCAGCAGACTTTACCACTGCTTTTCTTTTTCTTTGCACTCAAAAGGTGACATAAGCTGACAACAGTAATAAAGCAATAAACCCTGTGGGAAAAAAACAACACATTTTAGCCTCAGAGCCAAACAACCTTAGGTTCCAGAGATAAGCGGCTTTTCAGTAAATCCTAACGAAAAGGAGCCACAGGGAGATAGAAAAAAAATATCAGTGCAAGATTAGGAGGAAGAACATGGCGTCCTACATCACCAATCTGTGAGGGTAAAGGGCTGAGATACAGGAGAACTGACAGCTATAGCAAACCTATAACTTACAGCTTTACAATTATGAGGCTACACTTTGCATTTATGCAGTAATTTGTCTTTTGGGCAAATGAGGTTTTCTATGGCACAAACACATCCATTATCTCTGAAAAATTGCCATATCCTCTTAGTTATTTAGGGCTTTTTATAAATAAAACTCTGTCATTAGTCTTTAATGCAACAGCAGATAAAAACTGATGCTGCGGATTGTGGTGCAGGGTGGGGGTGTCTGGGTCTGAGAGACACTGTGTTCTCTGTAGTCTGCACGTTGGACACCAGTCACAACAACAGCTCCCCGGGCAGAGGCCACCCCAGAACAAACCTCCATGCAGCACATGCTCCGGTCGGGCACGTGCATCCTCCCATCTCTTCAGTCTGACCCTGCCAGGGATGCTGAGATGTGACCTGGTGTGGTCTGTTCAGAAACACAGGACAGTGAGCTGCTTGTGGTTGTAGATTTTGAGAGTTTAATAAACATGGATGCTTTGTAATGTTGAAATACTGCTTTTATGTGCCATGTGCATTAACTGTAGGTTGTCTTTCTGTCTATGCACCAGCTCTGTCCAACGATGTTGTTGGAAACCAAAACTGAAAACATGACAACCACTCCACTGATGTATGGCCATAATGGTTGATGATTGGTCAGGTAAGAAGGCAGCCACTGTCTAAACTTTTTCATTCACTACACAATTATTTCTGTAATTTTTCATGCAAGCAGTGCAACACATGGTGACAGACTGAAAATGTGCATCGTCACCCCCATATTTAAATAAGATCACTTGTCTCTCCAATTTTCAAACATTCTTCATAAGCACTTCTTGCAATCGGCACATGCCACCAGCTAAACACAGAAATGTAAAACGTATGTTGGCTGAAGACAGCCAGTGGGCAAATACTTGCATGCGCAGGAAGATTTAGAGCATATTTGGAACAGCTGACAATGAAAACAACAATGAAACTTCCTGTGGAGAAACAGAACCAGGAGGCCTAGGTAATGAAATCATCTTCCTTGCCCACGATAACATTGTTGTACCAACAGGTGGTGTTGGGTTTTCTTTTGTTTTTGATATATTCCTCAAACTTGGTCTCCTTTGTTTGTCACTGTTAATCAGGGGCAACACTTAACATTTGTTTTATATTGGCTAAAAAGGGACTTTTAACACTCATAGCCTGTAGCAACAAGATTAATCCAGTCCTGAATATAATGTATGGTGTTTGTGACAAATCTGTAAAGCAGCTTCTAACAATAAAATCTAACCACAAATCAGAGACTTTCATTTTTTGTCTTTATTGAACTTGACACAGCAAGAAAACATATTTTCACAGATAGGAAACTTGGAAGGCTTTAAAACTTCATTCCTCGTGAAAAGGGGTAAATACAGTACTTTTTGATAGAAAATAGAGCTACTTCATAAACTGTACAGCCCATTAAACAGGTCTGCACTCTTTGGAGTTCAGTGACAGTTTCTCATCACTATGCAGCCTGTGTGGAATAAGGAAGGTCATGTTTATCATAGAGGATCACACACACAGGAGTAATAAAATCTCCCAAAGTCGTACAGTACAAAGATATTCCATGCACACACAAGCCAAACATATTTATGGTAATTATGAACCCAGTGGCTGGAAAATCAAAGTTGACGTTGAGAATGAGTTTCAAAAGGCTGTTTGTGGCTCTTGTTCACACCTGCAGCTCTGAGTCCCACCCATTCATGACACCTTAATTTTTCTTTTACAGAAAGCTTCAGGGCCCAAAACAAGCAACTACAAAGCCATCTGATTTAGAAGACTTGACTTGAGGTTGACTGTTACCGCAGCCTCTCTGACTAGACAGGTGAGAATTGGTTTGATGTTGAAACAAAAAAATAAATAAAAAAATAAAAGGCAATGGAGCCCCCACCCTTGCCCCAAATAATGATTCTCTCATCAACATTCCCCACCAATGACCACGTACTCATCCTTTTGTCTCTATGGCTTAGAACCAGGCCGAATTTGGTGACGCATCACCGGTCAGCCAATGGGCGCTCTTCGATAAGGGTTGTGTCCTGCTCCTACCATCACTGGGACACCAAAGGGATTTTTTTGCCCAGTGATGTGCGAGGGGGGAGGGGACGGGGAGGGAGGAGCTTGCGGTGTGGGCAGAGGGGCACGTGGCGCCCAACGAGGTCTCAGCTTGTCACAGGGCATCACATCAGCGAGCAAGCAGGCATGCGCACTTTCTACTCTCACGCCCTGTGAGAGAAAGGGAGCGTGTAGAAGAAAAGCTGTCGCCAGTTTACCTCAAACTCATCTGGGTAGCAGGGGAACGAGGGAATAAGGTGCCATAACATCTAGGAGTCAGTTTTATCCACGCTCACCCTGTGCTGAAAAATATACATCTATAAAAACACTATGGAGGATGTTATGAATATTCTGAGATGATGAAAATGGCTGCCGTGTAATATAGAGGACTACGTCTGTCTTTTAATTTGCCATCACTTTAAGGCATGTTTACAAACTAGCCCACCGAAATTATCCCTGATCATTTCACCAACATTTCATTTCCTTGCATTTTGAGCTTCAGCTCAATAACTTGCTTTTAAAATGTTAAAGTTTTGTTTTTCTCAGAACAAAGTCACTAATTCAAAGATGCTGACAGAACAACTTGAAGCTTCAGATCTACCTGGAACCTTAACAACTTGATGAGCTTCTTACACGTTTTCTTGCCATCATAAAGCATCAAGGAGCAATTTATGCTCAAATGCATTTATTGCATGAGCTTCACCTCATGACTTTTGAGCAAGGCCGTCTATACGCAACACAAGTTTTGCTACTTCGTGATAAAGCTGACTTTGTGTGCCCTCTTCACACGCAATCAGAGAGACGACTACTTTACTTAAGGAGAGCCACAATGTGTGCAGCCGCCTGACCACTTCCTGCTGCGTGCAGATGACACCGCATATTCTGATACAGGAAATACTGAGGCTTAGCAGCTTCCAGTGCCGATCTCCAGACTGTTCAGACCTAACTCACTTTCTCTGCAAATAAAGACAATACAAGCTTTAGATTGTCTCAGATGGTTTTCAATACCACTAAACGTCCCATCGTACAGCATTCATTCAAAATATTCACAGCTTTATTCAATCATTACAAAGTAAAGTAATACATACATTCATTCATTAATAAAAGACAGACTCAAATGAATTTTGATTAAAAGTCTGCACACCCATGCAATGTTCAGTAAAGTTAAAGGTTTGCATTAACATGTTGATACTGCAGGAAGGGTTCTTAACCAGGGTGCATATCTTAGGTTGTCACATCTTATAAACAGGACTTTTAATGTCAAACAGTGTGAAATCACAGAAACAAAGACACCATGAAAAAAAAAAAAACAAAAAAAAAAACAAAAAAAAAAACTGAGTAGCTTTAAATCCCTTTGCAGAGCTATTGTAGTATTTAAAATGTTAAAGTTTTGTGCAAATATTCTTCCCTCTTAACATTTCACAGGTAAATATATTGACAGTATGTGAGTACAGCTCCTGATCTGTTCACAGGCTCTGCAAGGTTCTCCTGTGAAGGATGAGAAAAATGAAAAGAAAACCTACAATGGGTTGATTTAACTTCCCATCCCCTTTTCCCCATGTCCTGGGCCTGTCATCACTTCAATACAAGGTACATCTCAATTGCAGTCAGCCTTCCCTTAAAAGGAATTACTGCCAGGCTTTGACCTTTGGCAAAAATTCACTTCACTTTTTTTCTCCTGTTTTTGTTGCTCAGAACAGTATTGACGGCATCTTGCAAGCATGTACCTTTGTAATGACTAAAGGTCAGACCCAGTTGGTACTCAGCTGGTTTTGGTCACCCACCTAAAACTAGTCCCATCCATGACCCAAGTGAGTGCAGCCCCCACACATCCCTTAAGGACCTGACAACAAAATAAAGAAAACGCTTCAGAGCAGCCCTGAAATCTCTGCACATGGTGAGTGACGGATAGCAGAAATTCAGTGTCTGAGTGTAACTGTGACTGTGAGGTGAGAAAAGTGCACTCCTGGAAGACACTGTTGTGCTTCCTGGCTCCTTGCTCCATCTCCTTCACTTCTCATTGGCTCATACATTATCCACGTGGTCAGAGTAGTCAAGTCTCTTCAGGGTGCAGGCTGGACCTGGACCTTCTCCGTCATCTGTTTGGCACTGTAGTAGGACAAACCCAGGCCCATCATGGCCAGCATCATGGCTATCTGGTTCACAGCACGGTCTTTGGGCTGGGCCTGCACATCACCCGCAACTTGCCTCTGCAGTGACAAAAACAACCAGGCCAAAAGGTCAGAGGGCAGCAAACAGTAAAAACAATTAGCCATTAAGATGCTCAATTCTGAAAAGGCCAAAGCAAACATTCACCACATATTTTGTTCTGAAACACTTCTTTCTTATAGAGACCCAACATCTGCAACTTTAGTTCCACAGCCCTGTCCTTTGAAAGGAACAGTGATTAAACATTTAGGAGGCGGAGAGGTTTCAGCAAAAGGGGAACACTGTGTTCTAAGCACAACGTAGGGCATAAAGAGCAAACCAAGCTCCCAGAATCAAACAGCTGATTGTAAAGAATGACAGATCACACCTCCTGTGTGCAGTTTTTAAGTGTATAGCCCCTACTCTCCCCTGCTCTATGACCTTTGAGACGGTGAGACAGGAATATCTCAGGCATCTGAGACAGCTGCCGAAAAGCTGCAAGCTACACTTGTTAGCAAAATGCTAACAGAGCCCATGGTGAGTGTTAATGTTTTCAGAACCAGCAAATGAGCAAATTGCAAACATGTTTTTTCCTCTTTTTACCAACACAGAGGTTTAGCTCTTCCATCTCCATGTAAATTCAGCATGTCGTTGAGCTGTACAAAATGTACAACACCCGTGTACACGTGTAAATCTTTTGTCTCCTTACCACAGTCAGCAATTATCTGAGTTGATTTTATGGAAGAAATTGCAATTTTGAAGCAGATGTTGAAATATTTGTCAGAACAGAAAATTACCCCATGGTGGTAAAACCTCAACAACAATTACTCGGCACTGGCTGAGTGAATTTACTGTCACATCCGTGTGTGAAGTCTTATGTAACAGCCAGTCAAATTTCTATGGTCTGTCAAGCATTTGAGTCACTGTAACGCTATACGAGGGGACAGCCTTTGTTTTCAAATTAAAAGTAAATAGGTGAACAAGAACTTAACACAATGCAAATGGGCGATCAATGCTGATGAGTGGATTATGATGACCGCAAGAGGAACAAAAGAAACAAGAGGAAATGATATCACAATGATTAGTGTCACCCCTAATTACACTGGTGATGGAAGCGGATTGAGGGTCACAGAGCATCACTGGGCCCCTTGTCTGAAGGCAGTTCAGATTAGAGCCAGTGTAGGTAGGATAAAGACAACAAAAAAAAAAAAAAAAAAGCATAAATAGAGAAGTAGTAAACTTAAATTACACAATACTCCTGCAGGTGGTTTAATGCAGGGAGATTATATATAAATTTGCCAGCATAAAGCATGTCATTTTCCTCATTAGAAACAATTAAAATCAAAACGGGGTATCCAATAAGGACATTTTATTAGTTCACTTTGTAAATAGCGGTGAAGATGTACATACTTGGAGGAGGCGAAAGTATCCAGGTGTCAGTCTGCCCAGTCTTATGATCATGTCTGCTGATGTGGTATGAGGTGAAGCAGAGGGAACAGCTGGAGGGGCTCTCAAGACCTGCAAAATAAACGGAGAATTAAACCGACGTCCGTACAGCAGTACAACAGAAGAGATGGCAACACAGAAATACAGTTGGAAAACTAAGAAATCTACCAGAAGTGGCAGGAGTTGCTTCCCCAAAATACTTAAAAATAAGGGAGACGAATCTAGATACATGTGCTTTCATAGAAGTGTCAGATACAGATCTTAACACATCTTTCAATAAAGTATTGCTGCCAAAAGATGACCATCGCTGCCATTGGATTCCACACTAACCAAAACCATCTGATCTATGCATGAAGGAGGAACATCTCTCGCCTGAAGCCATGGCACAAACCTTCACTGTGTGCAGATCCAGTATGATCTGCTATGCATAGAGACAACCTAACATATACAAGTTCCTATATCAAATGTGTTCCAGCTGGAATTTTTCAGGGTCTGACCTACTTGGCACAGTTTCCCCAAGTAAGTCAGACCCTAAACCTCCTTGCTATTAAATTGCCATGTCTGAGCTATATCTGGACTGGAGCAACAGAGCCTCTATTCATGCTGCGTCATAACCTTATGCAGCAAAAAAAAAAAAAAAGGACCATTTCATTCATTCACACATGGACAATCTCATATGTAACTGAATAATAAAGTGAACTTCTACATGATTATTGGATGCAAATTGTTGAGAAAGAATATCAGAAAAAGGTTGTGGAGGGATGGATGTCCATCCATGCAAGAGTTAAGAACACAAAGTACTCAACAGGAAAAACCCAAGAATTTTACATTTTAAAACCGTGCAAACTGGATCATCTTTACTGGCGCAAGAATGGGATAAAAGGGTCAATTTAAAAAAAACAAAAAACGGCATCCAGGCAAGACCAGATGAAACACATTACAAGACACAAACCCCTGAGAGTTCAAAACAAAAAAACAACAACAACCATGTGTCAAAGCCCAACTAAAAATGGGTTTTGATCAGTGCATCTGAGGTTCAGGTTTCAGGAAAGGTGAGGTGGAGGATTGTGGAGAAGGTGAGACATATGTGAAGCATTAATGTGCCAGTGTGGTTGAGTTACAGCCCCTGAAGATAAAAAGAAATGCAATCCAAGCTTTAAGAGTTGCTCTTTGTGTAAAAAGAATTCCTCACCTTCCAAAAAAAAAAATAAAAAAAAAAATAATAAAAAAATAACTAAATATGCCAGTAAATGCTGGTCCAACTGGCCAGGTGGACCTTCTACTTCCCCAACCACGCTGGAAATCCAAACAGATGCCAAACGGGGATGAACTTGAGCTACTGAGAGAGCTCCTGCGTTGTGCTCCACCTTTTTATACAACCCTGCTCTCACCCAACCAGATCTGCAGACGCGCCTATAAAACCCGCCCACTCCACAACACATACACACTGCTGTCGAAGTGCATTACTCGACGTGGGCTGCTTTCCCAAACACACCCATTACCACCTCCTTCCAAAACAAGACAAACCCTTTGTGAGCTGTCGAATATGATTTGCTCATCTCATAAAACATAAGATAAAAGAGGGATAAAACGAAACAATGCAACATAATAATGCTGCCTGGGAGCACGTGTGTCAAAGTGTAGGGTTACATAAGCAGCTTGATCTGTCCATTTAATCTCAAACTAGGGTAGAAATGAAGTGTCACAGACCTCAGGACTGTCTATCAAGAAGCTGATAAACCTCCAGATTAGAAACTCGAGACAATAAGTTCCCTTTTATTAACATCTATTTCAGTTGAGTATTTCCTTTGTTCCAGTGGCTGGTTGCGTTACATAATTCTATGTTTCTAAGTCACTGATCAAATGGTTGCAATTTCTCTCTTCAAGGATCTTATGAGACAACCAGTAATTGTCAAGCAATTTGGGTTTTAAGGGGTTCGATTGATGGGATCCACAAAAATTAAGCATCAAATTCTTACACTAAAGATGTTCTTTCATAGTCACTTAGTCACACCTTCAGCAAACTCTATGAGAACAAGCTCAAACGTGGCTATAAAGTGACTCTGGTGTCAGGTCTGCAATGAAAGGAAACAAGGAAAGATCCAGAGCCTCTGGAACCAAATAATGCACATTAACAACAAAGTAAGCATCGCTATGATTAGGAGATTAAGTTGGATTACATTCATATGACTCCTAGCAAGTATCTGGTACAATTAGGAACCAAGTATAGTTAAAAACTAGTATATGGCTGGACTGTGCATAGCCAGTGTGCAAAACTGAGGACGTACTTGAAAACTGTTGCGGAAGAACTGTAAACAATTGGCATCATTGATTTTTTTTTTTTTTTTGCCCTCCGTCTCAGCTGGTTTCAGCCATTTGTTTGCTTGTCTTGTACTCACAGTATTTTAATACAGCTGACAGCATAGTGACTGAACACAGTTTAACCAGCAATCACTACCAAGCTGCTGCTGCTCTAAACTGATGAAACCTTGATTTTATAGCCACAATGTTGTCCAACCAAAAAAAAAAAAAAAAAAGCTAGATTTGCTTCAATATCTTTTTGAAAACAAAACAAAACAAAAGCTAACAAAGTGGTCTGAAGTAAGCAAAAGCCAATGAGCAACGCCCAACCAGCTGACTAATGGTGGAACGTCATGACACATCCATGTGGTATTTGGCTAAATCTTAACTTGTAATGTTATCACTCAGTCATTCATGGACATTTGCGTTTATAGAATTAGCCCCGATGTTGGAGTCCGGCCAAAAGGGGCTGAGATTCTACTGAAACCATTTTCCAGTGATCAATTGGCAATCTGACAGTAGACTGTCCCACAGCCTAGATACCCGATTGTGCCAGCAACTATGATTAGAAGCAGCGATGTGGGCTTGTTTCCAAATGACACGGACAACACAGGGAACAGCATTGCCTCATCCACAACAACAACAAGCACTTTCACCCCATTCACCTTTTTGGGTCTTCTACTCAAACTACAAATGAAAAACCACCCAGCTGCTGTGTAACATGCAGGTTTCTGTCTGTTTGGTTATTTGTTTTGCCTACTTCATGGACTTTATTACAACTTGAGTCTTTCAGAATAATAATTAACTTCTTAGAGTCACTGTCACTTTAAGTATTTGGCTGTCATGTAATTTTCCTTAGTTAATTAGTCGACTGTGCAGATAGCACAGATAGTTGAAATTCTTTTGGCCTGTTCGCAAATCGAGCCTAGACACTGCATGTGAGCTCAGGTATCACCTGCTGAGAACTTATATTGCAAACAATCCCCTGGTCGGGACACAGAAGTCTTAGTCTTCTTAAAGGAGCCCTCTGCCAATGTAAAATGTGTATTTTAGTTTTATTCACTTACGAGGGGTAATTCTCAACCAGCGAAAACAGTTGTGTTACGTTTACAAGAATAACCGTTTTAAAATCGTCTGTGTTCGGAGTATAAACACACACAAAATCTAAGCTGCTGCTCAGAGATGTGCACAGTGTGAGGGACAAATGTCAAGTCACCAAGTTGGAGCTGGTTCACCTGCTGAGTAAGTGTAGGAGTGGTTCACTACATGCTTTGGTCTGAGTGAATCACCTTCAAACTATTCAGGTTTATCAGGGGCATAACATAGATGAAAGAGGCGTTTCCCATTTTTGCGGCCACATTTCAAAACACTAACTGCAAACAGGCGCAATGGGCAACTTTGTAGTAGAAAACAGATGGACTCTACTCTTAGACTTCCAGGACTCTTGTCTCCTTGATAGCAAACTCTTTCAAAATTTCAAAAATTGAAGCATTTTTTAGTTTTCATAAAACTTGAATCAATTTACTTTATGGCTCCCAAAGAGATTGTTAAAATGAAAAAAAAAGAAAAAAGGAAGGATGTCCTTCAGTATTAAAGCTGCATGTAAACAGAGCCTGTGAACATTTACTGGGTACACTGTGTACTATGCTGGAAACAGCCAATCAAATCCAGTCAGAGGGTTTTGTCAATCTCTTGGTCCCGCCCTTTTCACGTCACTTTATACTCGCTTTTGCAGCCCATCCACTTACAGCAGGGGGTCTCCTGTGAATGAGCATCAGTGACAATAACCAGGCGGTCAGCAGCTGCGGCTGCACAATTCAACGAGCACAAAATCTCCGGCCAGGCCACAGCAGCTCAGGATTACATCATCATCATCATCATCATCATCAACAACCTCACTGTCTATAGTCATCTGTCTGGGAATCCTCTACATTCATGACTATGGCCTGTACATGATTATTTATATGGTTTTTCTATCAAAATTGAAGTCCATTTATAATGAATGTTAAGACTTCTGGAAAAAAAAAACAAAACCCACTTTCATTAAAATATTTGTGAGAAAAGAAAAAAAAAAAATCCATAAATATATTCCATACCCCCCCCCAAAAAAAAAACAAACAAAAAGCAGACTCAAGGTGTATACATTATAATGAAACCCTAAAGGTGGCCTCCATTTTGGGCCCCCAACTGTGAAGAAGCCAACATGGCTGACCCACAGACAAAGAAAAGGTTTGGGGGACAAGTAACAAGATCAATAAAGCTTTGTCAGTTAAATGAGCCAGATTTCAAGCTTGATAAGTAGCGTGAAGATAAACTGTTTGCCCATCAACTCTTTCAAAGCAACCCACATGAGTGTAAATCTACACCAAGAGGGAAAGTGAGCCAAAAGTCCAGACTCTGTAACTACAACCAGTGATGACAACAGCTGACCGAAGCAAAAAAAAAAAAAAAAAGCCAAACAGGAAGGTAAGAGTCAGCTTTTTGAGACATCTGTAATGCCTCCATGGCATCAAATATCAAAAAATCTTCAGTCACATTGGATTGAAAATTAAAATCCAACCTACATTCATGACTCTTTTCACCAGCACCAGCCGGCTGCAGTTCCAAGAAAAACACAGTATCTATATCTATACTGCCAGAGCACACATGAGGACTCCACATACAGGCCAGATAAGAAGCAGCCAGCAGCGCAGAGCAGCTCAATGAGAATAATGAGGCACTTTAAAGTTTTTAACAACTTCAATCATCTAAAGCCACATTGCAAAAAGCCACAAAAGATTTTCAGAGGTTTGGCTCACACTCGAAACGGTCATAGTAAAAATCTCCATTAAAGATGGATGAATTTTAGAAATTACAAAGAAATTGCTGCTTAGACTTTTTTTTTTTTGGGGGGGGGGCGGGCAAAAAATAAAATAAAATAAATAAATAAATAATCACAGAATGGCCATTGTTACCCCAATGAATTAACAGCCACACTCCAAAATCTGAAGTGTGGTGGAAAAGCATGGGGGAGGGTCACTCCTTTACAGGGACCTATTCAAGCAAATCAGTCCAGTACATCTTTACTGTTTATTTATCTTCTTTAAATCTAAATGTAATTATTCTTAATCATTAAGTGAAAAAAGCAAATGACATCCAAAGCTAATAAAGAATTGATACCCTCCAGTTCCTTTCTAATATTAATTTGATTGCAATCAGCTGCATTAGCCTTTTATTTAGCTTTATTTATTTATTTCCCTCCAACTTATTTCATGCAACAGTTTCAATTAGTTTTTTGTTTTTGTTTTTTTAAAACAAACAAACAAACAAACAAACAAAAAGAGATTCTCTGTCAACAATCTGTCCCAGAAACAAACTTTAGATGATTTAAGTTGTTAAAAAGTCATCATTTGCTCTTAAACGAGCAAAATCCAGTGTCTGTGAACACGGACTTAACACTTAGAACTGATTTGAAGGTTTAGATGAGAAAGTAAAGCTGACAAACAACAACCCGCACCAACTTTTCCTGCAGAGACAATGGGACGCTTTTCTCTCCTCGTTAAGTGTTGAGAAAAACCAGCCGCGTGTTGTTGTTGTTGTTTTTTTTTTTGTTGTTCTTGTTGTTCTTGTTGTCCCCCTCCCCCCCCCGGGTGAGGATGTGCGGTCTTACCTGCAGCAGCTCTGTGGTTGGGGGCAGATTAGTGGGGCCGCTCAGTCGGCGTTGGGATGGATGTGTCGCTGCCTTCAGGCTGGAGTCTTTATAGGGAAGCCGGTAACATGTTGTATAGGGACGGGGGGGGGGGGGCACTCAGAGCTCGGCTGCACACACGAAGCATGTAACTGTGTATGTGTGACACACAAACCCCCACGTCTGACCGGAATGAGCTCGTCCAAACTATGTGCTCACATGTTGTACGTGCTGCTGGGACATTTCGTCTTTTCTCCACTGAAATACATGCATGTACACACCATGGAGCACGCAGACCACCACACATGTGCATGCAAACCCACACAGCCCAGTCAAACTGTAGTCTATATTTGCATCGTTGTAACTGAGAGTTCAACCTAGTATCACATTAAAGGTCCACTCTCACTTCTTATGCCCCCCCCATTATCATGCAAATGCAGATTTATTCAGATTTCCATATTTAGAACAGTGTCAGGACTTTTCTCCCTCAATCTCAAATTTTATGGCATCAATGCAAAGAATTCCTGGAAGTTTATCCGTTGTCCGCCGTCGTGTAATTGTTTGTAATCCAGTCTCTGTTGCTTCCTGAGTGTTTTTGAAGACGACCTCCCCCGTGATGCCTCAAAAACATCCCTATCAATCCGTTAAGGCGACAAAAGACGAAACGTCCTTGAAGCCGTGAGAAAAAACAGAAGTAAGTAAGTTTATTTTCAGTTCATTTGTGACCTTGAAAACAGCAGTTGACCTCGACAGTGTCAACACAAGATGACTGTTCTGGACATAAATGTTCAAATTTACAAGACTAAAGGGGAAAAAAGTTTCTTCTCAAAAGATGATCAAACCACAAACAGATCGTGTTAGGTCAGGCAGTAGTAACAGTATCAGAAGCAGAAACAAATGGCTTTTGAACCTAATCTGGGTTTGAACTGATCAGGAAAACCATGTAAACGCCGTGGGCAAATTACCTGTTGTGGTGGAACACCCTCCACCCTGTTTGCTGGGGTCAGTGGGTTCCTACGCATTCCTAACCTGGGAGAGAAAGGATGGTGGCCAAGGATCCTACACATCCCGCAGAGTAAACACAACTTCAGTCGTTCAGCTTGTCTTCCATTTAACATGTGGAGAGAGAAAATGAAACCAGGAGAAGGACTTTTGGTTCATGATGGTTTATTTCTTTCAGGCACGAAAGAACAGCTACTGGTTGCACCTTGAGGTGGGATTATGTTTGTCAGCTAAATCTTAATCAGTGTGACTTTTAAAATGGTGCAGTATGAGAAAATACGCCCGTGTGTTTCTTTGTGTCACTGATTTTCTTCAGATTAATATCAGTCTAGTGCAAAAGTCCGGGGAATTAGGCCTTTTATATTACCCGACACGCATGATGTCGCAGTGCTGTGCAGCCCACCCCCCTCTCGACATATTTATGCTAGTATCACCTTTCACCCCCTGGCAGTACCACATGTGGAGCAGCATAAAATTTAACTAATTTAAAATACCTGTTTATGCTATAGTATGTGTAGGATATCACTCATAGTTCAGGAATGCATATAAACCCATTGAGCCCATGCATGAGCAGGACGGAGGGTGTTTCTACAGTCACCTTGACAGGTAATTTTTCCATGTATGTTTGAACCAAACCAACAAGGTTTGGTTCAAATATCCTGACTGTATCTGTTGCAATGCCCCTTCTTCAACCATAGTCCAATAAATCATATGCAAATTAATGGTCATTGTATAGTGATGTGAATTTCACCCTAAAATCAAGTTATTTGAATATTTCAAAATGGGAAATTTACACTCACATAACACAGTTTCCTGGATTATTATAATTTACTTCAGTATGTGTGGCTTGTTTATTTAGGAAAGAAAGAAAGACAGAAAAAGTTCAAATTCAGCCAATATGTGAAAATGATTATCACTATTGAACCTTATATGAGATCAGAGGATGTTAAATTCACCAATTCACTATGAAGAATGAAAGACATCGCTGTCCTCGGTTGTGTGTCAGATGAAGCTTTTCAAAACAAAACGCGTCATATTTGACCGAGTTTCTCAGGCTGACCAAGTTAAAGGAGAGGGCGACCCCAGGTGGAATAAAGACAAGCATTGTAATGTGTCTGCAGTGATGTGGTACTGGCCTCTAGTGGTGCTACACTGCAAAGACACTGAGGGGTTTCCAAAGGTTTTTTTTTTTTTTTTTTTGAGAATATTTAGTTTTTTATTTACGTCCATAACACTATTCCAGAAGAAAATATTGTACTTCCCTGCCACTGCTTTTATTTTAGCACAATATTTTACATTGAAAACCAGGGCAAATATTTGCCCAGAAAGTATGTAAAGTATCACCTCCTTGAAATGTACTTTGGGTACATGTTCTTTGTAATGAAAATAAATAAATTAAATAATAAATTAAACTGAACTAAACTCCTGAACCAAATAACATTAAAATTTTACTTAATGCATCTTTCTTTCATATGTACCTTAAATACAGTTCAATTAAATTAATATTATTGTACCTGTATAACGTCAGATAAAGGTTGCACTTTTTACACCTGTTTATCCGAGCGCTGGAGTTTAATTCTTATTTGAGAAAACTTTTTGTATATTACATGCTCAATATATTTTCTTGAGACAAATGAAGAAAAAACATTTGCCATAGGAGTGGGACCATTTCAACATGATAGTCTTAATATAATTCAAGAGAATTTTCATTTCGAAGCAATAAACACAAGTATTTTTACTTTTAATACACTGGAATGTGCTAATTGTTCTCTAACTGATAATGGATTATTTTCACACTGCAGATCCAATACTTATCAAGGTTAAATATACTTCAGCTGCTGGTTTTGGTTAATTTCAAGTCAACAAACGTTCACAGTCAAATACATTTATGAGAAATCATGGAAGGGGCAGGTGTTTTGTCTCTGACACATGGGACCATTCAAAGTTTATAATATATTGGACTAATAAGAAACAAACTTGCTTCAATTTTCTTTCTTGGTGGGGGGGTGGGGGGTTCACTTCACAACAAACTCACAGCAAAAAGACATTTTGACAATTTTTATTCAAGAACATTTAGATCAACCATGAAGTCAGAAAAGCTTCCTCTTCCCCTACCAGAAACATAACTTAACAGAACTTTATATCAGATGATCAGGTTCACATCATACATGTTTTTGGGATGTATCAAACTTTTGACCTAATAACAGTATTTTTCTGTGGCATTCTCACTGACTACATCTAATGTCGACATACAGTGTTTCAAAACATTTGGTAAGCAAATCTTTTCATTAGTTCAACATTAAAATACAAGGGGATAAAAGGCAAAATTCCTATTCTCCCTCAAATTTTAATAGTATTCTTTAGCTGCCTTATAATGTTTAAAATTAGATTTAAAATCCAACTTGTTGGAAAGTATTATTCAGCAGTTTAAAATGAAAAATACAGAATTAGACGAACTAAAAATGCCACGTCTACAAGATATGGACGGTAATAATTTTTAAATGGATATAAAATGGATATGAATGTGACAACAAAGTTTTGTTACATCAAGTGCAAGCCCAAAACAAACCTATAAATGACATTTGTAATATAAAACTTGGTAAAAAATACTTATTTAAAACTGTACAATCACCAAGTACACAGAGTGAGCACATCAACCGTTATTCATTTGGCTTCAGTGGCTTCAGCCTTTGGCTCCTATAGGGACAAAAAACAAAACCACATTATATGCAGTGCTTGTTTTGGCAGTATGACAGTACATTCCACTCTACTGTGATTATCATCATGCTACAATATCCTCTATTTTATCTTGCAGGGTGCTAGCAAGTTTGATAAAAATCACACACCTATACCAATAATGCCAAATAAAATTGGGGAGGGGGAGATTACCTACTTCATTCATACAAGTCATAGAAATGATGAAAAATTCCCTACAGAGCGACTGCATTTATTGATAGACGGTAAGGGCCAAAACGTCAGACATCTGAAAGTTTATTGAAGATGCATTAATAATAACTAAAATTTAAAAGTGTTTCTAAATAATTCTCATGTGCAGATGCATATTATCCAAAGATGTCTGCACTTTTCTTACAGGGCTTTTAAGTTTTCAGGAAAACTTTTTAAGCAGCTGAAAACTTATTTTGTATGCCCAAAGGAACATTAAGCACCAAGTCTGTGTGACAGGTCAGCATCGGTGCTTTGGTATTGAGGAGCCTGCAAATACTGAATTAACTCCTTCACACAATTATCGGTGTCTCACATTCAACACACTTAACATATGACGAAATAACAATAAACATATAAATCTTATGTTTAAGTTGTGTTTAAGAGAAACTCAAACACATAAATCATGTTAATAATATTGCCTAATGGTGGTTCATGTTAATTTGCCAACGTGAACTGTTTGCCGTTTATTAACAAGACCAAAGAAATTGATGAGAAGGCTTATTGTGTAACAGTGGAGTACACTCTCTCCTGAAAAAACAAACCTCAGCCTTGGCGCTCCCATTCTCAGCTGGCTTGGCCTTCTTTGCTTTGGGTCCCTTCTACAAAATAGCATAACAATTGATTACTAAAAGATTGCATGCTGCTCATATACAATATCACATGCTGAACAATAATTAACAAAAGCAAGTGTACCAAAACTTTTTAAATGATTCTCAAAGCCCTTTAACTTGAGTTCCATACTTTTGCTGCAGCTTTTTTCTTAGTCTCCACTGGTGCCGCTTTAGGTTTCTGCAAAACAAGAACAAGGAAATTTCAAATTGTATGTAACAAAAGTTTACACAATAGAGTCTCAAAAGTCTCATTGCAATGAAACACAACAGTTTATGACACTGAGCATACAATTAGTTAGCAAACCCTGATTTTTACTATAGAACACTGAGCAGGTTTGTTAACTACTCTTGTCACAATAAAAGAATAATTGCAAATGAGATTTTAATAAACTGATGTAAAACGAAACATGTATGAGCAAATAACACAGGGGATGGCTTTATTAATTTTAAAAGGCTGAAGTTATTCTTTGAAGGAAGCTAATCACAAAGCAAAATAGTAAACATCCAAAATTAGTTGTTTGATGGTGTTTTTAGGAGCTTACCAAGGCCAAACGTGGAGAACATCTTCTTTGCTATAGAGATAATAAAGAAAAAATAATTTAAGTGATAATTGCATATATAGCTGCCTTATTTTTAACACTTAAATGAAATATTTACAGGCCTAAACTGGGAGTAGGACAGCTTGTCCAATCTAAGTAGGTAAAATTCCATTAACCACAAAAAAAAAAAAAAAAAAAGTTAAATAATATCTAAATTACTTTCTGACAACTACACTAAACAGTACAACATTTGTACAAAAAAAAAAAAAGATCATCAGTGTATTATGAATAATGAACAAACTGTTTATTTTACAAACCTCTGGGGGCACAATTTGCTGAAAAGACGAGAAAGAGAAAAGCAGATTATTACAATTAGTATTTGGACATTATGACAAACATCACAATAATCTTAAAAGTCACGGGGTATTTTAAGAGCTCTGCAGACATGACCATGCTTCGTAAGACACGCAAGACCTAAAGATAAATTCATAAATTTCCACATTCTTGCCTATTTTCAAATTGACAAAGAATTTCCCGCGCATATTTGAATTCAAATTTGGGCTGTGCTGTCACCGGGACACCGCCTTGGCGCCCTGACAGCTTCCTTTGTTTTGTATCAGTGCGCGCCGACACACAGCTGTTGAGAAACTGATAAGATTACTACTTAACTAATCTGTACCTTAGGCCATACCATATATGCAACCAAACGCAACGCTGCGGGGGTTGTTTACAAATCAAAATCACGCTCAAACTGAGATTTTAATCGAGCAGAGCAAATTTTTTTTTTTTAAATTAATATCGGATTATAAAACGTTCATTTTTTTTTTATTTCTAAGAGGCCAAGACATTGCTGCGAAATCGTGCAACCACTAATTACCGTCAAAATGAATATAATCCTTATTTTAAAAAAAATATATACATCAACTGGACATATTAATGTGCATATTAAACATTTTTCATTTGTGCATTTGCTGACACGCACGGTTGCACAGAAACGTCTTAATATTATAAACCTGCTGTTGGATCAGTTAAAACCGACTGATATTATATTAAATCAGCTTTTAATCAAAATGCACCAACACGCCTGACTTTACGGATTCAAAACAGTGGAGAAAAAAAAAAAAAAAAATCCCCTCCCCCCGCTCTTTCCTCAAATGTGCAGGTTGTGTTTGAACTTATTCTGATCGCTTCGCAGTCGCTAAATATTTGTTAATTTCAATCACGAGTAAAACGATCGTATTAATCGTGTCAGCTGCGCATTTTACAGCGTGTATCCAAAGTTTGTTGTTGCGTTTTAACCTGTCAAGACCCCCCCCCCCCCCCCCCCCTCCCGCAACCGAGGAGGGAAAACACAGACAGCGCCAGAAATTTAACACAGCGCAATGACAACGGCTGCACTAGCAATGGCTTTGACGCAGATGTGAAATTATCGCCGTGTACGTTGTGAGTCGCGTTTAACTGGATGCGAGATATTTTACCCGCCTATCTGAACTTTTATTTTCGACGAAGAGGAGGATGCCTGAACAGGTCTCCTCTGTCTGACCGCCATTGCTGTAACGTTTGTTGGGGATGATGACGTTCCTCTGATGCAGAAATATCAAACGCAGCCTAACGTTAACCCCCAAGTTTACAACACGAACCCAATGCGCCGAGTTAAAATAAAATAAAAAATAAAAAATATCTTACCTTCGTTTTGCCCATGTTGCTGCGAGAAAATGAACGGAAAGCTCACAAAAAAATATAACGTTAATACGGGCTTTTCCCGGCGAGATGACACACAACAACCGATCAGTCGCTGTGTAAAATGGCGAATGTATAATGCAAACGAATGTTTTTGTAGTTTATACACTGAAATATAAGAACGAAACCGGTTTGAACCAGTTTTTTATTTCGAGGTCTGTCATTGGCTGGAGACAAGTCACGTGATAACAGGTACCACCCATTTTTTTAAAGAGGCAGGAGGCCGCCTGAAAAAATACTGACCGGTACCGCGGGGGGGCGCTGTATCCGAGGTTTGTCAGGGAATCTGCAGGAAAACTTTTTTAAAAAAAGCACTGATTTTACTTTCCTAAGAGTCCCTCAAAGATATTAGATGTAGGACAGGGTTTATTTATCTATTTTTATTTTATTTTATATGTAATTTGTTAATTCATTCATTCTTCTATTGTCTCCGGGTCACATTTGATAATCAGAGCTGACGAAAATAAATATCAATAAATTCTTGGACTAATTCTGTATTCCCAACTGGTTTCCAGTGTAGACCTGATTGGCCAGGTGGTGGGAGTGCTATATTTATCAAATCTGGGATTTATTATGAAACCTGTGAGGGATCTTTTTAATGCTTCTGGTGTTGAAACTACATGTAAGCATCTTTGTAAGCACCTCTGGGTTTAAAACTAAAATTAGGGGACATCTATAGCACCGAATCAGTTGATAAATTGCTCACATTGATGGTTTTTTTTGCATTAATATTGTACTGTGCCATGTGTATAAGTAATTTGCATATGATATATACTATTGCTATAGATATTATATACTATAAGTATTACTATATACCAGCTAATTAAAATATTATATTGATACTTGAGATTTGTGGTTAATGATGCCCTTTAATATAATTTTACTTAGTTTCTGGTTTCCTGTATTAAGTCATTTTGAGTGGACAACACCCACTTTAGGCCTGTAAACATTTAGTTAAGGTCAACAAGGCAACTACACCTGCAATTATCACATGTTTTTCTTCCTAATATCTCTAGAGCAAAGACAATTTTCCTTACAGATGGCCTTGGTAAGCTCCTGAGAAAGACCATTTAGCAATTGATTATGAATGATTGTGCTTTTGTGCTTTGTGATTATTCTTGTTTTTCTTCCACAAGGTAGTTGTTTCTTGATTACAGCTTCCTCCAAGGAATAACTTCAGCCTTTTAAAATTAATAAGCCTTTGTTATTTGAATTGCAGGCGCATATTCAACTTCATATCAATGTATTAAAATCTCATTTGCAATTATTTTAATTACTTTTTGTGATGGGAAGAGATAACAAACTCCATTATGTCTTGTGGTTTGATTAAAAAGCAGGGGTTATTAATGAATAATATGCTCAGTGTCACAAGCAGTTGCTTTCCTCTGTAACCCATGCACTTCTTTTGTGTAATCTTTTGTTGCATACAATTTGGAGACCAAGAAAAAAGCTGCAGCTAAAGTATGAAACTGATTGATAGCAGTAGCAGATCTCAAAACAACACCTCTGTCTGTATCACATGTGAAACGGATTCATCACCCTGAAGGGCACTTAAAGTTTGACCAAATCTAGGGCAAAAGCCTTTGAGAGATGTTTGGTAAATTAGTCTCAAGCATGTGAAAACTGAATACATGCAGGGGAACTGTAATCTTTTAGTAATCAATCATCATGCCCAAAAGGTCAAACTGACTGAGGAGGGGAGCACCAATACTGAGTAATTAAAATAAGCAATAAAAATACTCAATTGTAAGTGAAAGTCCTAAAATGAAAATGTTATTTCAGCAAATATACCTAAGTTGTATTAGTCAGTTACTTAATGTATCAAAAGCAGTATTTAAGTATTTAATGGTTAAAATTGATATATATATATATATATATATATATATATATATATATATATATATATAAAGAAAGTAGAAGAATGAAATGGAAATTTTAACTTCAATTCATTTGTTTGGTTAATCTCTTAGTGAAGACATTAAATGCCGTTCTTGCATCAGCCAAACTGATGTAAGAATGAGGGCAAGTGTCCATAGATGGACATGAATACGTTCTAAGCCAGTAACAAAGGCTTGATTCGTACATCATAACTGACATACAATAATCACTTTATTCTGTTAAGAAATCTGGTCAAAATCTAGTTATTAGTTCAACATCACACTCAAGTTATCAACATCACACTCAAGAGACAACACTTCCTTTGGGCCTCAACAAAAATTAAAACAGTACCAATTTATATTGATCTGGGTCACTGCTTTGAAAGAATTTCCCCAAACACAGGATCTATAGGTTTCACTGGTAGAATCAGATCTTCCAATCAATGGCATGCATCTGACAGATAATTTGCACAATTATTTAACTACATCTTGACCAGGCATTTCCACATAAGACCTTTTTAAATCTACAATCATAAATATCACAATAATTCTACAGCCCCATAGGGGTAAAATTGCCCTCTTGTGCCATACAAATAAGCAACAAAATTAAATATTTTGCCAGTTACTATTCACCCTTCCACAGAAGCCCTTTTTGGGAAGAGGATGAGGCAGATTTTATCCCCAATCCACCAACCGTTTTCTGCTTCTGAGTCTTCCTAGGCCAAGACACCTTCGCTGCATAAGTCATTAAAGAAAGAGTCTCTCTTGTGCTTCAGAGCTTCTAGGAAATCCTGAACTCGTTCTTCCCGGCAGGCAGTGTAGTGCAGCAGTGCCTCTCGTCTCCTCTGGGCGTCGGCAGGTTTTCCATTCCCATGATGCTGCAGGTGTTCTGCTACGCAGGCACGATCAGCCTCCAGCTGCAGTAAGGCCTGATGCTCTCGATGAAGGTCTCTGGCTTTCTAAAATACAACACACGAATTCTAATTAGACATGTACAACTAGGAATTGCTTTAGTTACTGATTTTGGTGACATTAATATAGATGTATACTGAAATCCCAATACTCATGACATGCAGAACAGACACTACATTTATGAGACAGATACAAGGCAACAAAATACAAATTGTTGTAGCAAGTAATTCTGGCCCAAGACATTTCCTTTGGCTGTCATAAACTGACTCATTCAGGTTTTGATATTTGTTTTTTTCCCACCAACAAAGCTGCTTCCATTAACACAAGGTAATATGGGTACCAGTCTTTGCTGTTGAGGAACAAAACATGCAATTATTTTTTGTTCCATTTCTCTGATTTGTGTTTTGTACCATATGAACTGCACATGTGTGCATATAAAAATTACATTTGTTGAGATTGTCTGAGCTGCTGAATCAGTAATTTCTGATGCAGTACTTTGTTATAACAACTATCCTTAATTTCAATGAATACATCCATCACCAATTATTCTTAACTTACCAGAAAAGTTTCTCTTGCATTTGGAATATGTTCTTGTGGTCTTTGATGTTTCTCACCGTGCTACATTAAAGTCATGACTCAAAGTCTGTTTCACCTCCTCAAACCTTAGTTGAGGAAGTGAGACAGACTTTGACCTTCTCCTTTAGTACCCATACTTCGGGTGCACATTGACACAGTGACTGAAAAGATACCTGCCACGATATTTGCTTTAAAAACACTACAGTCTCAAGGAGTGGAGTTGAATTTAATTGGCAGGGTTAAAAAACATTATGACCCTCTACACATCTACACTCAGTTGGCACTTAATACACCTGTCTAAAACTATTACAGTATAATACATCAGTCCTGCAATAAATTCTACTTTTATGACTGTTAAAATGTTGAGGTGTTGACCATACCTTCTGCTTGTATTGGAGGCTACAATTTGTGGTGCTGATGAGATGTATTATGTTGTTACATTCCAATTCGTATTCCCATGATGGTGACGAATAACAAATGGTGTCACAACAAAAGTAGTACCTGAATTGATTTGTGATTTAACTGATACTGGATAATGGCTTCACACAGGTTCCAGAAGGAGTACTCTGGCCACAGAACCGACTGAAACACTAGACAGGAGTGGGAAGTCTGCAGAATGGAAGATAAAAGTGAATCAATACAGGTCTCAGAGGTGAAGCTGTGAAGTGTTTGTGTGATTTTGCAGGCCAAATTATTGTTTGGTTAATATATATTATATGGTCTGTCATGGATTGAACCTTTAATTTGGTGGATAATACTTTACACACATAAAAGCAATTATAACAAAATGTGTGAAAACTGAGATAAATCCTTTTATCTAAACATGTATGGCTGATATGAGAGAATACAAGAAAATTACCAAAAAAAAAAAAATCCCCCTCATTTTTCAGTCTTAATTTTGTAAGAAAGATATACCTGTTATAGCCCACATGAAAATGCTGTTTATAACAGGTCAATTTATATAACCTTTTATTAAAAATCAAATTTTTATTGTCCAACAGGTATTTCTCATCTTTGACAGCTGCTACATTACAAATGGGAATGGTATGACACAAAATGTTACACTGACCAGTTTAACAGGAAAAACAAAAAGCAGGCTTGTATCATGACTGCCTTGTTGAGACATATTCACAACTCTTGATGTCAAAGGCACATTACTTACAAAGCTCAGACAATCTGAAAGCCTTGTTCAAACTGGTCGAGGCAGATGGCTGCCCACCCTGAGTCCAGTTCTGCTTGGGGTTTCTGCCTCTTAAAAGGAAGTTTTCTCTCTTCTCTTGGTGGGAATTGCTGAGTCTATAAATAATGTTATAAATAGAAAGTGTAAACCTGCTCAATTTGAAAAGTGCCTTCACTACTTCTGTTGTGATTTGGTGCTATACAAATGAAAATGGACTTGACTTGATTCAAAATTAAGTTTTGAGGCAAGTACTTTGAGCAGCAAAACCTGACATGCAAGTCTAACTGCCAGGTCTACAGCTCCAGCTTAACCTAACCTAATTTTCTGTGATCAGCAAACACTAACTCAAGCTTGGAAACTTGTACCTTCATTCTTATTTTAATGTTTTCAAAGTTTAACTGAGATCTCTTAAGGGGAAATAAGTGACAACAACTCTCATTTTCAATTAGAGTCATCTGTTCACATAGTCATTTTCATTCTCACCTGCCAAAGAAGGAAGTCGCTGAGGCGGACTTCTCCAGAGGTACGGATGAGCAGATCAGGATTGGGAGAGTTATTGCTGTACAGACACTCACTGAGCAGTGCCTCTGAAACATCACTGACCACCACATAAAAACACAGAACAGCACATTAAAGCTCCCCTGGTGAAAATGTTGACAATTTAACTCAGTATTGCTTTGGCTGTTGTTTACCTTGCTTTGATCAAGCCCTGCTCCACTCCCCAAGCCATTTCTCTCACTGCATTTGTGATTTCATATCTTGACGTATAGGCAAAGCACACATTCAGGAAACATCTGCAAAACAAGTGTTTTTTTGCTATTTGTCATTTATAAAGGCATAATTTGTTTATATCAGGCAGAAATTAAAGTGAAAACAATGAGTTACTAATGATGAAGGTCATAGAGGGACAAGCAAAATTTATTTATTTAAGTATACTTATTGTGAGCCTTGGTTGTGATCACAGCTTTGGCAATTAGCTGCTGGAGGTCAAGTGGCAGCATATTTAAGTCACCCAGCACCCGGATACACACACCATGCTTCTCCAGATTGTCCCTACAAAAGGAGACAGAGGAAGGTATTCAGAGGAGAGGTAAAGGCATGAAGAACACAGAGAACAAGAGGACTACTCCACGTGTCTATATCTCCTGTTCAGAGAAGCTTAGATCCATCCAGGAAGTGTGAGTAATCAGCGCGTGAAGTTTGACACAGTCTGAAATCCAGTGTCTTGTGTATAGGTGGTTAGTCACCTGTTGTTGTTCAACACAATAACACTTATCAGCCTCCATCATAAACCATCATCTTGGTGGCTACAGCCTGGTAAACATGAAAGAAAAGGTTAATAGACATAATGATCCACATATTCAAAATGCCCAGTGCCACAGAATATGATGGCAAATTTTGCTGCTTCTGGAAAAAAAAGATCAACAATACTTAATTATTGCATTTTTGAGTGAGTTGCTCTCGTCAACTTGAAATTGAGACATTTTCCAAAGAATGACACATTTCGTAACACAGAAGGAACAAAGCAAGCAAAATCTGTGAAGCCAACACCCCTTCACATCTTGGTCAAAAAGAGAAAAAATTAGTCATAAGTAAAATATTCCTCTCTGTGGAAAAACATGAGCAGCTCTGGCAATATAATATTAGCTCTCTCTTGGGCCAGCATCTAATGGTTATTTCTGGAACTGTGGATTAATGCAACTCTCCATTGGCTTCAAAACTGAACCATGGCAGATGTCAGACCTTAGATAAGTGTTTTTAATCCATATTTTCAGTGTAATTAAATGCAGAATCCATGGGTGTAATCTAGATATTATGTTATAATGCATCTGCAACGCTCAGTACCAATAAAAATAGCAACAAAAATGATTGATAAAATGCGCTCCCGTTTATAAATCAGCCTCTCTTCTTTCACCCTGACATGAGTCCACTGCAGCCAATACAGTGTTGGTGTTTCTTTGTCAGTGTTGTTGACCACCGTTGTGTCAAAATTACAGTTGTTGCTGTTGTCAATGATAGTGACTTTAAAACATCAACAGTGAGACAAAAGGACCTTTGAGGAGAACAAAAAGACCAGTTGCTCCACTGACTCGTAGAATTTAACAGAAGGTTTGATTCATTATTGCAAAGAAGAAACATGCAAGTTTCAGTCCTGCAAAAACACGTACTTTAACAATACAACAGTGGCCCAGCACTGCATTTGGTTCCTCTCAGCTGTACTTTTTGGTCACATGATGTGTAAAATGTGACCAAAATTTCCCACAATCAACAGCAAAGCAAAAGCTCATTTTAAATCTTTAAATCCCAAAACTCGAAACTCACCGTTCTTCCAAAAGTCTTTCAAATTTCTGCCTGGCCAGCGCCATTAGCCCATCCACCTCATCTTTAGTGCGTTTGAAGTTCTCGATGCTAAAGGCATAGACTGTCACCTCTTGGATGTTGAGATGCTTACACCAACGTAGTGTCTGGTGTGGAAGGGATAATAGGTTACACTGTCATGGACATTGTCTTTTGTTAGCACAATACATTTTTGAGAAGGCAGGCTTTAAGCCTAGTGCTACCTCACCTCTGCCAGCTTGTTGAAGCCCTGCATATGCCCTTCTTGGCGTCCCATGTTTTTCTTCCGTGCAAAGCGACGGTTGCCATCCATGATGAAAGCAACATGTTTAGGCATTGGACCAGCCTGGGAGACACAACACAGATGTGTGTTAATATTACAGTGATATGGAGGTGAAAGGACTTAATTAATCAAAATGGCAGTAATAAAACAACAACTGTGATAATCATTCAATCAAGTTTCCTGTGACGTAAACGTCACAACGGTGAATATCTTTGTTGAGTGTGAGTGTTAAGTTTCTGACCTTGGTCGTAGTGTTATCATAACACAATCCAGCATTTCAACTGCATGTCATGGTATTCATTAGCAGATGACACATGAGCAACTTCCATCAGCTGATGAGGATCATGAGATACCGTTGAAAGCATGGAGTAAGTGGTTACTTTTTAGAAAAAAAAATATCTCTGCATCTTGGCAAATTTAAGACATGAATCTGGGCTTGTGGGCTTATCCAAGGAGCACTTTGCAGTATTTATGGATACTTCTCAGAGAAATGACTGAAACAATTAATTGGGAATATGATCAGCAGATTACTCAATTAAGAAAATAGCTGTTAGTTGCAGCCCTACAGTGGTAGCCAATTGCCTCTGAAAGAAACTAGTTCCAGTTTACTTTGCTCAAATTTTTTGCATTCAACTGTAGCCTAAATAAGCAATGATCTTTGAAAAACAATACTTAAAACTGCCCTTAAGGTATTTAAAGATTCCTAAAAAAAACTCTTCTACCCATTGCACACATTGAGAAATGAAAGGAAAATATTTTTTACTGTGCAGCGTATTGAATATTTCTTCATCTAGATGGTTTGAAAAATCTTTGGGGATTGTAGAAATATCTCCAGAAGTGGGGTAAGTGTTGTTTAATGACCTTGTGGGATTTTTTTCTCCAGAAATAAAGGATGTTCAGCTGTGTGACTTAAGTGTAATGACAACACATGACAACCACTGACTGGACCTACACAAAGATACATATAAATACAGGTGCAGGCTTACCTTTAGGACATTGGCTGAAATCTTTTCAATCAGGTTTAATTCACCTTCCCGTATCCACGACATTTTCAGGCTTAAAATGGTCTGAAAATAGGTGATTGAATGATTTTAAAAACATTTGTGAATGTTAGCTCCATAGTATAATAATACTATTTGCACGACATGACAATTATCCCGGTGCCTTATAATTGCGTCATTAAAGAAATATTTCATTTTGCATGCAAGCGATGAGAGATTCAACCGTTAACTGACAGCCTAGCTCACAAGAAATGCAATGAACTTAACGGCTATGAGGCTAAAAAAGCTCAAACCTGGACACACATGGTCCAGAAAGCACCTACTCTTAACGGCAACTGCTTCGTTCATTCAAACTACCGGAGCACAGGCTGCTCTCCTCTCAATTTCACTCTCATTTAATCACATTTTACAGACCTTCCAACTCACAGCTTTTACGATGACGACCTATTCCGCACTGGAGTCAAGTGACGTTCCCGCACGATGACGACTTCCTGTTAAATGCTCGTAGATTTCAGAGTAAGTGGATGGGCTGCTTTAGTATCTTATTTTATCCCGCCCATTGGTGGGCCCTTTCCTGTCCCTGATTGGCTACTTGTCCGTTTCGGTTAGGAATGCAACGTGATGATTGGTTAGTGTTAGCTTAAGCGTGTCATGGTAAAGACCAATCAGAGGCGGGTAAGGGGCGGGTCTTCGACCCATTGGGGTCGCTCTAAAAATGAATCCGTTTGCAGTTGTGAAGTTTTGCTACGTTTCTTCATATTTGTATTTTGACATAAAGTATTAAGCTTTGGGGGTTTTTTTAAAAATTTTTTTTTACAGTTTGTCCTGCAAAACAAGCAATTTGAAAACATTAGGAAATTATTTTTTTTTACTCTTCTCTGACATTTTCATAGATCAAACAATCGACCAATCAATCACCAATCAAAGACAATTATCTGCTGAACAATAAATAAAATATTATTGCATTTATTTCATTGTGTTATTAGCATGGTCTGATGAAGAGTAAGAGGAAAGGCTAATTGCTCTGATTAAACCGTAATTCTCAGCCCTACAGGATTTGATGTCCTGAGAAGTTATTGAGATGTGTTAGTTTACTGTCATGATAATCATCAGCTTATTGTGACATAACAGGAACATTTGGGTGTTGAAAAAAATGGGACCAAGTACATAACTCTCAGAAATATGGCAGTAGATGAATACAGAGGATAAGGATGACAGACAGGGACAGTCTGTAGACTGCACACTAGTTTATTCGTTATGGTGTGTGTGCTAATTTGAAGAATTTTATTTTCATGCCTTCACTGTTCACTCCACCTCAACCAACTACAACAATAAAATGCTGCCTACACACTGATGCCTGAGTGATAATAATCAAATGATATAATACAATATAGCATGATAGGTAGTCTACGTGCAAGTACATTTACCTGGTTATACATACTCGATGCAGGGATTGTTTTTTTACACTCAATTAATTAATTTAACTGAAGTGAATGGATGGTCTGAATACTTTTTATACCACTGACACTGTCATAGTCATAGAGTCATTATTAACATTGAGTTTGCCCTGACATTTACCCCTATTTAATATTTGCATATCTGCAGTGCAGTTCCCGCTTCAACCTCTGGGGTGTGACAGCAAGTTCATCAACAGTTCCCTTGCACTTTTTTAATGGCAGAGAAGAAGTTTCAGATTTTTGGGGGGTGAGGGGCTGGCCTTTTTTGTTCCGCTGGAGAATCCTGCTTGAACGGTGAGCAGGAGCACAACAGACCGACAAGAAATCACAACGCCGCGGACAATCGGCCAAATCACGGCGCCGAGAGGGAGCACGCTGCCCCGCCGAGGAAGAGTGGGTGGAAATAAGACGGTATCGCCCTCCAGCTCTGCCGTTAACTAGCTCCAGGGTCAACGGGCAGGCAAGCAGCTGGCAGCTATCGCCGTTAGCCTCAACTCCTCTGCGGGTCTGGGGGGTTCTGGTTGGGGCAGGGGGCGGGGGTACACCGAGAAGGGAGAAGACTACACGCCGAGAGGAGGGGGCTGGAAGTCTGAGACGCCTCCAGCCTGAAGGGGCAGGCGGTTTGGCCACAGCACCCCGGACTAGCTAGCTTGTATCCGCGCGGCT
The DNA here is from genome assembly GCA_038496675.1 of Rachycentron canadum. Taxonomy (NCBI): domain Eukaryota; kingdom Metazoa; phylum Chordata; class Actinopteri; order Carangiformes; family Rachycentridae; genus Rachycentron; species Rachycentron canadum. The sequence continues at coordinate 6,926,059 of CM076653.1, forward strand.
AAGTGAATGGGATGGAGCCGGGACCGTCTGGCGCTGGTAGGTTTATTTATTTATTTTTTTTTTACTGGAATGGTTTAACAAGGCACCAATTAGGGTATCCGAGTTACGGCTGCAGATACAGACTGCAGCTGAAAAAAAAAAAAACGAGGCACCGTAGCCTGGCCTTAGCATCAGGGGGGGATGTACAAGGTGGCTTGGTGACAACCCTGTCTGTTGCACCGCAACGTTTAGAGAGAAGAGAGAGTGGGAGATGGAGGGGGCTCCCTTGCAGTCTGCATGCACAACATTTTGTAGGAAAGCTTATTATTTGTCCAGATTTATAGCCATAGACAAGGCTTTTGGAGCGCTGACAATATACTCAGCCATGCGCGGGGGCAGGGAGGTCGTGGGAATCTCGGTGTAGAGGGACGAGGTGAAGCCCGCCTTCAAGAAGCAGCAGCAGCAGCTGGCTGCGCCCCGCACGCCCCGCACAGCAGACCAGCCTCCCTTTTCACTGACAGGCTATGGCTGCTCCCACTGTTCAGGTTGTTGTTTAATATCTGTACCTTACATGCACACACCATAGACACGAGCAAAGGCCCAACATCTGCGGAGACAGATGAATTATTTATTTATGTGGAACCAAAAATAATCCCCAATTGTGATATATACACATCTGCTGCTGGAGTTGACAGAACCTGTTTTTAGACTGAGAAGCATGTGCGTTGAATTTGTGTGTGGGTTTTTTTTTTTTTCCTCTCTGCATGCTTCAGTTTAAGATTTACAGGGAGTGCTTATCACAGCCAGTGATGATGTTTATTGGGCAGTTTTTCTTGGATGGCACTGAAGTGTGGAAGCAAACAATTAAAACACAAACTAGGTAGTTACTTTATGCCTAGTTCTGAAGTCCACTCTCTGTGGAAACTCTTGGACCTTAGCATTCATAAAACAGTTGTAAAAACTCTTGGAGCGCAGGGTTTGCTGTCTTTTTGGGGGTGATTTGACTTTTGAATCATCTATGGATATGTTTTATCCCAGTTATTGATATTACATTGTCATGTTAGATGCTGAATCTTGAATTCGGTTGAATGGGCTTGTTTTTATTTTTTAAGATGGGGGGTCCCGGGGGTCCACGGGGCCCCTCATCTCAAAGTCTGCTTTTGTGTTTGAAGTGCAATGATTCAATGTGCTATTTTCCAACATTGAGCTGATTGCCATGTTTAGCTCATGGTCAACAGCCAATTATTCGGAGAGCCAACTAGTTTGTTCAAAACAATTGATGCATAATTGGCTGTTCATTCTCATTCATGTACTTGTGATCTTCTGACGAGGGACGGGGTCTCCTAGTAAACATACACTAATGGTCTGCATTTGTAGATTTTAAAGTTTTTCTTCCATCCGTCCATTAGCTTATACCGCTTATTCTTTGAGGGATTGGGGGGGGGGGGTCTTTTCATTGTGATTTGTTGATTCATTGTTGTAGATTTGTTCTTTCATTAAAGTTCAGAGGCACTCAGCCTTCAGCATTAGATACACTGGAGGAATTGTTTACATGCTACTGAACTCGAAACATTAAAAGAAATTCATCTCTGTTTGAAAATGCGCTTAACATTTATTGTTCTATAAAGCTGACCAGCAGATCCTGAAACATTTGATAGTTGGCCATAAATGAACTTTAGTGCGCAAAAACATTCATGACCCCCAACATTAAATCCTGAGGTCGTCCTCCCCATGTGACTAGTGCTAATTATGCGTTATGTCACTGTAAAGACAGTAAATAGTGAGCGTCTCCACGTTGTGATGCATCACCAGAACTCTGCCTTTAAGTCTTACCGCCCGGGAAAGACTGCTATTGTCTCGGGACATGTGAGAGTACTGGCTCCGCTTCTCACCATCTGCCTTCACTGGCACGGGGGTGAAGTGTGTGTCATTGTGTGCGAGTGTGCGATGATTACAACGCACTCTAGACACTTGCATATTCACAAACATACATGCTCTCTTGCACATAGAGTACGCATGGTCAACACATGCCTAGTGTCATTGTTTATCGTGTTCGTCATATGTGTTGTGGTGATGTGTGTCTACACACAGATATAGAGCATATTTATGTGTTTTATAGCTAATGTTACTTTTCCTGTCGTTTTGGCATTTTCTGAAGGCTAAGTGAACATGTGATTGAGTGGTGTCTTTGACCCTAGGATTTCCATCATAGCTATTTAAAGCAGGGCTTGTCCAGTTTGGGATACCCAGGTACGTTGGACTGATGTGGGAACATGCCCAGCGTAGGACCAAAAAGGCCAAGGTCTCTTCAGCATGACCACAGTGGCAACCTGCCTCCTCCCATCTCCTCCGACAGCCCTACACACACACACAGGTCCCCTGATATCCATGACAATAATGTGTTGCCGTGGTGTCTCCATGGTGAGGCTGGGAATGTAGAGGGGGGCCCCCCGTGTTTGTGTGTATCAGTGTGTGTTCGCTGTAGCAGGGGCGCTCCCTCTGTCATACACCCGTATTTTGTGTGTGAGTGTGAGACAGAGGAGCAGGGCAGCTGGGGTCTTTGTTGTGGTGGAGGAGGGCTGTTCTCTCGGGACCCAGGGGTTAAGGCACTGGGCCCCTCACAGGCAGGAGTCACAGCTAGCCTCACATCTAGCACCCAGTCTAGGACCCCCCTCTGTATCAGACCTCCTGACAGACTTGTTTTTAAGACATGCTAGTATGGACACTGGTAGTCACCAATTAGTGATTGTAAGATTGTACTCTGTGATGCCCTCCACATGATTTTTTTTGTCAGCTCGATGGTACAAAACCCAAATACATTCAATTTACAACAGGAAGAAGGAGAAAAAAAAATTTTTCATGATGGAATTAGCAAATGTTTATTGTAGCTTTTTTGCTTGATAGATTACTTCAACGAATAATTAATGATCAAAATATTTGTTAACCTGTTTTTGTGTAAAACATAAATGACACTAGAATCACTAACATCCTCAAAAATCACAGCTTTTAACTGGCATGTTAGAAACAATCATATGGAACAAAACTTTTGACCACTTTGTGTAGAGTTAACATTTATGTTGATATTTAACAATGCATTTCTTTTTTTTCTCTTGCCATCATTTCTCCTTCTATCATCACCCCCCTCCTCCTCCTCCTCCATTTGACCTAATCTGGTTGTTCCCCCTCCTCCTCTTATTGCCTTGTCAATATTTTCCTCCATCATCCCTTATCTTACTCCCTCTGTATCAAACCTCTCTACCTCTTTCCTGGTCCCAAATGCACAATTTTCTGCTTAACATTTTCCTTCACATTGTTTTTCTTTCCTATCTATTCTCTTCCTCTTCCTTCTGTTACCGCCGCTTGCTCCCATGTCCACCTGTCATGTCCTCTTGGCCCCTGCCTACGCTTCCTTCCCGGGTTTTGGCCACATTTCTTGTCCTCTGCTGTTGGCGATCACTTCCTTTGCCACCTCCTCACATAACTGTACTTTATCCCTTGTGTGCCTGCTTTGCTTGTGCATTTCCTCTGCTTTGACTTGCTCTTTTTCTGCACTTGCTTTTGCTTTGTTCACACCCACTTTCCTCATTCCTACCGTCATTGCTCCAAACCTCCTCCCCACTGTATCCTGTCTTTGTCGATGGCTCGCTATCCTCTGTCTGTGCAGTGCCCATGGGGGTCTTCCCCCCACCCCTCCAGCAGGTGTTCCATGCCCCCCGCCGGCCAGGCATGGGTACCGTGGGCAAGCCCATCAAGCTGCTGGCCAACTATTTTGAGGTGGAGATCCCAAAGATGGATGTCTACCACTATGAGGTGGACATTAAGCCCGACAAGTGCCCACGGCGAGTCAACAGGTAATGGCATATCCCAGTCATGGTGTTCCTTGTATTTTCTGTTTGTGATGTCCCACAATAAACTGAAAGATAAGTACTTGTCAGTTTTCATCTGTCATGAGTGGTTATTAACTTGTGGCAACAAAGCATGCATCTTAAGAAGTCAACAAGCAGCTGAAATGTCTGCTGTGTTTGAAATTGGATAATGAAAGCCCAACAGCCCCTTGTAATAACTGTGTTGTCAGTCTTTCAGGGGCAACAGCACCAGCTGCTTTCAACATGAACAATTCAGATGCAATTCGTTGTAGCAGCTATTTATTTGTTTTTACAGGTTGATTACCGTATTTTAAGTGGGGAAAATAATGAAAGATCTGTTGATGCCAAAGCGAAGCTATTCAGCACCCAAGCATGCGTTACCTAGACTGGCCTCAGATTTATATAGAAAACTAATAATTGAAAATTGAAATGGGGTGCAGTATCAGCAGATATTAAGTAATAAATTGCTGAAATCAGGAGAAAATAACCTGAACCTTGTGATCTTCTGCAGATATTGTAAGCCAGCCAAATCTTTATTCCTGACTTGGTCTGGTGCTATGTACTCTGCTTGATATGAAAGGTGACATTTTTGTGACAATTAGACTAAACATGGGCAAAAAGCAGTTAGAGAATGGTCCATGTATCCGTGCAGAATCAGGCAAAATTTAAGCCCCAAGTATGCATGGGTTTCAGATCGTATTAAGCAGCAGGAAGCCTTCCTGCAGTAGCTGTGGCCAAGTGACAGGACTGGACAGATGGTGGACTCACAAGTGAATCTAACTTAACTGACCCTTTCATCTTTGCTGGTGTTTACGCTTGGAGTGTGCCTGAAGAGGCACTTGTATGTGTGGTCTAACCATTTGCTGTCTGATCTAGGTTCAGTCAAAATGCTTGTTTCAAGATCTAGCTGAACTCACTGATTTGAGAAGGGTTCTCAAGATATTTGGTAGCATTAAAATACTGTAAGTGGCTTTCCAAACATAGTCGCGATGATGCAGGAGCAAGTGAGGCATCTTGCAGTTTGCAAGGAGCAGGTTTATTGCAAAAGTAAGGAATTCCATGTGTTGTGAAGAAATGGTCTTTTAGGTTCACTAATTATTCAGGTTAGCAAAGACTGCTATGTTACTTGGTAAATGCTTTTAAAGGTCAGTATTAGCTGTTTCACAAAACTATTAGTTTGTAGATAGATATTCTTTTCAGCTGCAACAAATTAAAACAAAAGAGCCACCATGTTCATGACATGTCAAATGTATTACTTATTACTCCAGTCAACAAAAAGTACATAAATTAAAACATTCAGAGGGGATATGTGCTGCCTGCCTTGCTGACTTTGGTCATGGCTCTCCAAAGAGTCAATTCCTTTACAAAAAAAAAGACCGTCCTGTCTGCCTTTGAGGGAAAAGGGCACATTTCCACAAAATGCATGTATCATCATGTTCGATTCAGAAGAATTCACCTTTTAATGAAGGAATGATCCTCATTTTGCTTTTTACTCACTTTTCTGTGCTCAATTCCAGACTGAAATTGCTGTGTCACTCTTGTGATTGTGAGGTGGCTTTCAACAAGATATGATTGACTATCATATTCCACATCTACTTTGTGTGTGGAGTTATGTGTCAGCAAGAGGCTAGTAGCAAGAATATGATATATATAGGCTAATGTTTTGTTAGTGTCTTGGCACTAATGCAATCCGAGAGTCCTCAAATTTACTTTCCCAGTGTGTCTTAATGGCTAATAACAGGTTCTAGATAATGGTTGATCATCAACCATTTAAGATGAAAATTGAGAGAACCTGTTCCTTTAATCTAGAAAACCTTAATAGACAATTACGGCAAAGGCACATTTGTGACAGTGGCCTCTGGATGTTTGAAGCCCGATGTTTATATAAGGACATGGTGTGGCCATTACTGTTGACAGTTTATAGGCTTGTGCAGCTTTAATCAGTTAAACGTGTCATCTGTTTTTGCATGGTTCCTGAGGAGAAATTTATTGCTCTTCTCAAAATCTAAAGGGAGCAACTAAAACAGCCTTGACTCTGTACTTGTGTCCTTGTGTAACCCTCTGTTTTAGATTAAACAAACAATCTTTTGTTGAAATCCTTGAAGATCTCAGCAGTGGTTGTCTACAGAACCCTCTAGGAAAGCCCTTGAGCTTTACTGTCCTCCTTATTATTAGGGTTATAAACATAAACAGAAACAACCTAAAATTCTCAAGAAGAATCCCTGAAATTGAATGTGCTGGTACAATTTTCTATAACATTCAGAGAGGGCCCTAGAGGTTCAGTCTCTTCTGGCTTTCATGTTTGAGACAAAGGGTCCAAGCAGGCATGCATAGGTCAAGCCCTTTGACCTTTCCTTTTTCAGAATGACTCCTCATCCCCCACACTTGTATGAAGGCCAAGGCACCATGCACTGAAAGGTGGTGGCCCCCTGCCCACACCCTCTGTCTTTTTGTCCTTGCCTTCCCCTCCGTGACCATGAGATATTGCACCCACCAGCTGTACCCTGCTCGATCAATATTCCGCCATCTTGAGAACCACTTCCCCCCTGATCACAATAGCACATCATGATCAGACTATGGGTTTAATTCACTTTTCATGTGTCGCTTCCTACAGGGAGGTGGTGGAGTACATGGTTCAACACTTCAAGCCCCAGCTCTTTGGTGACAGGAAGCCAGTGTATGATGGGAAGAAGAACATCTACACGGTGCTAGCACTTCCTATTGGGAGTGAGAAGGTAGATGTTTGCAGTGACTTTGCTTTACACTGTTACACCACACCCCCATCACCTACTAATTTCTCTTCAGTGTTCAATTAGGTGTGTTGATAGTGTTTATCCCAACATGTACTGCTTTAATGAAAGATTCTTACTTTCTTTTTGGAGACTACTAGCTTTAAGGTTTATATGAGTATGTGAATAAAAAGAGTTCTGCTCTCTGTTGATACCACTCTTATATCTGTCAATTAAATATAAGGCCACAGCCAGCTGTCTCAGTGTAGCTTAGCATAAATACTGGAAATGGGCAAACTTGCCTAACTTCATCCAGTCACTCTGGTGGAGATGTCACAATGACAACAAAACTCTGGAAGGTCAAGAAACAAGTCCCTCTCTAAAACTACAGCTTGTTATTTGTAAACTTTTGTTTTTGTACAGAAGAAAAAACTGCATAAAACGTGTTAATTGGCAAGCTATAGGCGGATTTTGATTACTTTCTTACAGCGACAGGCAAGCTGTTGACCCATGTTTTCAGGCTTTATGGTAAACTTCGCTAATGTGCTGCGAGGTGTAGCTTCACATTTAACAGACTTGAAAGTGGTGTTGATTGTCTCATTCAAATGGAAAGTTTTAATGGGGCATTCAAGGCTGGAATGATGTGCATTTATTCTGCCTCAGTCTTGTTCTTTACTCCTTCCCTCTGGTTCTGTCCTCCAGGTGGATTTTGAGGTAACCATCCCAGGCGAGGGTAAGGACAGAATCTTCAAGGTGTCCATCCGTTGGCTGGCCAAGGTTTCATGGCGCCTGCTACAGGAGACTCTGGTCAGCGGCCGCCTGCAGGTCCCCCTCGACTCGGTTCAAGCCCTGGACGTGGCCATGCGCCACCTGGCCTCTATGAGGTACACCAAAGGCACCTGTTCTCTCTCATTTTTTCCAGTACAGACACAAACACACCAAAAAGTGCTTGTACTGCAACAATCCTGCTCAAAACAGTTAGATGCATGCTTTTCTTAAAAGCAACCTAGTGAGATTAACTTGATTCTTCCATTCCCTTGCATCAGACCATCATACCTCCAGGGGTCAGAGTCACTAAACAAAAGATGCTTGTTAGCTGAGACGTGTGTGAAAGTGTCCACTGAACAATGCTGAGCAGGGGAATAATGATAACTGGCTTGAGGACTTGACCTGAAAATGGTCAAAAAAGGAGTCCTCAAGCCGCTAAAGTAATTTCAAAGATAATGTTTCCTTTTTTTTTGCCTGTCTATGACAGACTTTATTTGGGGTTAGGGTAGGATTATAGCACTGTTCCTCTTCCTATATTATTCAATTTTAGCATTTTCTTGTCATTTTCTAATATTTACAATAACTGACTTATTCTTAAACCTTTTACATTAAAGATCAGCTTTACTGGACATGAAGTCGCACTGAAGTCATGCTCTGATTTCAGTCAAGTCATTCTGCACCTTAATTATTCTCCTTTTCACCTCCCCATCTCCTCCAATTAGGTACACTCCAGTGGGCCGTTCATTTTTCTCCCCACCTGAAGGATACTACCACCCACTGGGTGGGGGAAGGGAAGTCTGGTTTGGCTTTCACCAGTCTGTGCGCCCCGCCATGTGGAAGATGATGCTTAACATTGATGGTGAGTCACTGTAGACAAGCTCACCAGAGTGTGTAGTCAGTTAGTGATCTCAGTGTGTCTTTGCTGACGTTGCATGACATGGCAGAAACAATGGGTTTAGAGATGGGGAGGAAATACAGTGAAAGAGGATGTGAAACATCTGTTGTGATTATATTTATGATCTCATAAACATAGGCTGCTTTCTACTGGCTGCTTGTAACATTGAATTTGAAGATGAATGATGAATGCCTTAAATTTTTTAGGCAAACACTGACTAAAGGTTTGCACTTCCACGCAGCTTATATGTTAAGTTTCTCCTCTGACCTTTCTTGACCTGTAGCTGCTCTCTGTCTCCCTCTAGTGTCTGCCACGGCCTTCTACAAAGCCCAGCCTGTAATTGAGTTCATGTGTGAGGTTTTGGACATTCGCAACATAGATGAGCAGCCCAAGACTCTCACCGACTCGCAAAGGGTCCGCTTCACAAAGGAGATTAAAGGTGGGCTACTGGACAGAGTGAAAGTCCCAGCCGAACATCATGATGAATAATTTTCACCTGCATGCCCCTATCCAAAGCATATTTCCTCATTTTACACCTAGCAATTGCATTTTAGAACTGCTCCTGGATCTTATAAATTATACTTTAATATAATTTATTTAATTTTAGACTTTGTACAATATCAGATTCCCTTGTAATGCTTTGTTATTCTACAAAAATCTCTTTTCATTAACTTTTAGTGAGCTTGTCTTTCTATCATTGTGCGTTAATTCTTGTGTAACCTGTTTTTGTTGGCAGGCTTGAAGGTGGAGGTGACCCACTGCGGCCAAATGAAGAGAAAGTATCGTGTATGCAATGTCACCAGACGTCCTGCCAGCCATCAGACGTGAGTACAAAAACACCATTAAATACATGTGAAAATACAAAGAACCATTTGCATAACTGAAATGTACATTAGATCAAATATACTGACTGGTTATGTTAATGCATACATTAACATTATGAGAATATTCCCAAATTATATTTATGGGTTAGCATCATCTACATAAATAAATTACCAGTTCCCCAGAAACCAGTGGTAATCAATCTTTTTTTGCTTGGCTGGGAAGTGCAACAAGCTGTGCACAAAACATTTCCATGTTATCACCCATAAAAAAAGTTTATGTGGCAAGTGTGTTCGCCAGTGAATTCCTTTTCACCCATCTGGTAGATATGGAATAACATCAGCATTCATTTAGAGCTGTGTCCATCCGATGCATCCCATATATTAAGCTTAAGCTGCTAAATTCTCCACTGTTTCTACTCACCAGTCGCTTAATTCTGTCTGCTTTTTGGTTTATTAGAATTTTGGCTGAAAACAGCTGCCTGCTGCAGCTGGAAACGGGGCTGATCTTTGGCAGCGAGAATGAATCAAAAGAGCAAATTTGTGTTGAGCAAAAAAGACACAAAATGCTCAATAGAGTCGAGGAAGAGTTGGGTGGGGGGGGGGTGGATCCTCTCACCTATGTTATCATTTGATCCAAAATGATTTGAGGTAGTCAATCCATCAAAATGAGGCAATTTTGATGCATTGCTTTGGAGTCTGACAAGGAGTGTACTTTTTCACTTTTGACATTTTATTAAGGAAATGATTAACCATTTTTTTTGACAATAGACATAACTGCTGGGCACAATCTTCAATAAACCTGGCTGAATCTGCAAATCAGGAGCGTGAAGACGTCAGTGTGTGTCACTTAATTATAGCAAAGACAGATCTTTCTCTGAACTTGCAGTCATTCATGTTTCTCATCTTTTTTTTTGCCAGGTTTCCCCTCCAGCTTGAAAGTGGGCAGACAGTAGAATGTACAGTGGCCCAGTATTTCAAGCAGAAATACAACCTGCAGCTTAAGTACCCACATTTGCCCTGTCTACAGGTGGGCCAGGAGCAAAAACACACCTATCTGCCCCTGGAGGTGAGTAGGCAACTGAGGTTATCATTTAAACATTTCACCAACCAGGAAGGTCGTTCCTATATAATCATTTATTCTCTAGATGGATTTTTTCTGAAACATAATTTAAACTGTTTTTAAAACAGTTCAGGGTACATTTAGGGAACTAATAATTACACCTTAATGAATTTGGATTTACTTGTTCCAGGTGTGTAACATTGTAGCTGGTCAACGCTGCATCAAGAAACTGACAGATAATCAGACCTCCACTATGATCAAAGCCACAGCTCGCTCTGCGCCCGACAGACAAGAGGAGATCAGTAGGCTGGTGAGTTGTAGAAACATTGTATGGAAATGTACAACTCCATAATTTTATAGTGTTAGTAACAAAGCCAGTGAGATATGATGCTGACCTTCTCTTTCCACAGATGAAGAACGCTAACTTCAACCTGGACCCGTACATTCAGGAGTTTGGGATCAAGGTGAAAGATGACATGGCTGAGGTGACGGGCAGAGTGCTCCCAGCCCCTATCCTGCAGTATGGAGGACGGGTAAAAATGATTCATTTATCAGCTTAAAGAATCACCTTCAGAAATTGATTAAGAATTCCAGTGTGCAGCATATGTTGTTTTGCTGTAGATCTGACCTGATTTGGTTTAATCTTTCTCTCCTCTGATCCTCTCACGCACAGAATCGTGCCATTGCTACCCCCAACCAGGGAGTGTGGGACATGAGAGGGAAGCAGTTTTATAATGGCATTGAGATCAAAGTGTGGGCGATTGCCTGCTTTGCCCCCCAGAAACAGTGCAGAGAAGAGGTGCTCAAGTAAGGACTAATGAGAGGGAGCAGTGGGAATTCACTTTGAAGCGGGATTAAATAATTTTCCTCACAACAGTTTTGCCTATATCACATTTGATTGTAGAAGGTAATTAGATCTGCTTTTAATTAATCAGTTTCACAGGAGAAAATATGTGCATCCTCAATGCTGTACATTAAGCACCTTAAAGAAAGTAGTTTATTTCACCACAAAGTTAATTTATTTTAAAAAATAAATCTAAAGACTTTGGGGCAGAGACATAAGAAAATGGTATATGATCACACATCTGATATAGTGCAAGATTAACAGCACAGAGATAAGTAACCTTCACTCACATAGCTGAATTGCTTTGGTTTCTTCTCAGGAACTTCACGGACCAGCTGCGTAAGATCTCTAAGGATGCTGGGATGCCAATTCAGGGCCAGCCATGCTTCTGTAAATATGCGCAGGGAGCAGACAGCGTGGAGCCCATGTTCAGACACCTGAAGAACACATACTCTGGACTTCAGCTCATCATTGTCATCCTGCCAGGAAAGACTCCTGTCTATGGTATACTATTTTCTTTTGCATGACTTTATTGTTGTATGTATGTACGTCATTTACGTATGTGTCAATGCTGCACTGTTGTGATACACATTGTGTTAGTGGTGCACAACTACAATAATGCACTAATTCCTGAGACAAATTTCCCAATGGGGCAATAATGTCTTATCTTGCATCTTATTAGACACACTCTATTTGTCATGATGACAGTCTGATGTCATTTAACAGAGACAAATCATTAAGTAATGAAAGAATGAAATATCTAAAGTGGCATCAAACCACACAATGTCTAAAAGTGCCTAAAGGACATGCTATTAAAGCATTTGCATCAGAAAACACCTAGGAATATTATTGGAAAGCTGAACTTGACAAAACGTTTCTTCATATCCCATTTGCAAATTGTGCCTTGTTATAGCGGAGGTGAAGCGTGTGGGAGACACTCTCCTTGGCATGGCCACACAGTGCGTTCAGGTGAAGAATGTGGTGAAGACGTCACCTCAGACCCTCTCCAACCTCTGCCTCAAGATCAATGTGAAGCTGGGAGGCATCAACAACATCCTGGTTCCCCACCAACGGTGAGCTTCTATTTGGCTGCTTTTGAATTAGCTGTACACATTTATGGCAGGAGAACAACAGTGAGAATATTAATATTATTATTATGGCTGTGACCCATTCATGCTAGACTGCCACGGATTACTGTTCCCACTGGACCTAGGGATCCAAATTGTCCTCATGCATCCCTGTTAAACCAAAAATTGTATTATTTGTATTGAAAACATAGTTGTTTTTCCATTTTCTGGTCTCCACATTTAACTCCTTATACAAGCTCAGTCCAACTGGATGAACTAAATTGACCCATCTCAGCATTTCAGCCTGTGATAATATATTCATGTTGATAACATATCCTCAAATGCAACCCCACACTGTCTTTATGAGCAAGTGTAAATTGCGACTCCTCCTCCATTCACACTCTCAGGTCAGCAGTGTTTCAGCAGCCGGTAATCTTCCTAGGAGCAGATGTCACGCACCCCCCTGCTGGAGATGGCAAGAAGCCCTCCATTACTGCTGTAAGTCTCAGAAATAACGCCTTCATTAAAGTACACCGTTTGACCTTGAACACAATCTCAGGAAGAGGAAGGGAATGAGCTCTGGTGTGTCACACAAACCCAGACCACTTGTCAGATCTGGGCGTGCATGTTCAGCCCTTGGTGGGGGACAGGGAAGTGTTTTTGGCTCTGGTAACTTGTGATGGGTGCTTCCCATTACTTCTTACTTAAAGACTAAATGATTCATTCATTAATCAAAACTAAATTGAGTTAGTTAAATGTGTGTGATTATTTTCTGTTATAGGGGACCTGAAGAAATGTTGGAAAGACTGGAGCTAGGAAACCTTTGGTCTAAGTTGTCAATACAGTCAGTCAGCAGAAGCTGAAGGCATTTGGCTGCCTTCTTGTGTAGATAAACCAAGTCGAAGTAAGGTGTTTATAAGCTTCATAGAATTGATTAGCATGTTCTGTCCACTGCTTCTGTTACTGCTGGACACAGGAGCACCGAATGCAGCAACTGTGTCAGCTGCAACACACATGGCTACACGTCGATGAAAACTACAGTAAATCTGATGAATACTTGCCTTTACAGTTGATAATAAAGTCTCAGTTGATGGTCACGAACATGGGGATTTGAATCTTCAACTCTCATTTTCAAACCACTTCAAAGCCTTAAAAAAAAAAAACACTTTTAAATATTTTTAAGTATATAGTTTTATAAAGTGAAGTAAGTCACAGTATGGTGTCGCTTCTCCGAGGGCAGCACAGATGCTAAGCTGGAGGGGGGCACTCCTTTTATAGTCAAATCAAAAAAACATCAAGGGCATGTAAATAATGCAAACGACCTCAGGATGTCATAGAAAAACAAACGCACATGGTGTAGGTTGCTTGGTGACAGTGGCAATGTGTGGCCATGATGCAGAACAGAGCTGATGGGCATAAAAAATCACTCAGCCATAAATAATATGTGTGAGACAGAAGAGCCATAACATCTTAAATCTCCAGTAACATTGTGTTCACATACTAGGGTTAGGGTTATTATTATTATTTTAATGAGTTTGACAGTTAACATGAATGTACAGTAGAGATGGGGAATATTATGCTTTTTTGATTGATTGGATAGATGAAATGAATTCATCACCTTGGACTCTGGTAACTTGGGATGGGGAGTGATGACTAACTTTGGCATTTGAATTAAAAACCATCATTATTTGTTGCCCTAATTTACAGCTCTATCCAGTATTGTGTACTCTCGGGCTGTTAATTTGCTCATAGCCTGTATAACCTTTTATAAGTGCTTTTCCTGATCTGAACATTTCAAAAAACACCAACAGCACTTCTTTTCTGAGGCAATAAATTCGAGGTAAATGCCCACATGCACCCTGCTTTGAAAGTCAAATTTGTAAAAAGTGGCTACAGTAAATCTGACTCATTGCTTAGACTTGGATACTTAGTAAAGGAGTCGAAAACAAAAAAAATCAAAGAGGCTAGTTAGTGAGCTCATAACTGACTCAAGTTCAACAAGGAAATGATGTCAACCCTCGAACGTGCTTGACCTCAGCTCAACTATGGTTGGCTGTGCTGTTGCCTAGAAATCATGACAAAAGCCTGAGTCACGCACAGGAAAGTGGGTCTGTCTCGATCCTCCTCACTGAGGAGAAATGTTGTACGGTGAATTTGAGGAACAAAACTAAAAGGTTAATGCTGAGTCTCTCGCATTTTCCATTTATTTCCTCTAGGAGATGCTAACATACAAAAGTATGTAGTCATACAAATGACTAACTGTGAAAGGACAATTAGCCCATTGCAACATCAATACAGTTAACACACAACATTTAAATAAAACACATTATTTAATTTTTTATGTTTTTAACATATTTTGATGTTTGTAATGTTTCTGTTTAATATTGTTTTAATTTGTGTGACAGGGGCTATGGTTTATTTTAGAGGACAATGCTACATCATCTGCATCGTGTATTTGACAGAAACTTTATATATCTTATAATAATATCTATATGTGACTAAAATCACTAATGCTGACCGTGGCATGTTCAACTCTCTCAGGTGGTAGGCAGTATGGATGCTCATCCCAGCAGATACTGTGCCACAGTGCGAGTCCAGAGACCCAGGCAGGAGATCATTGAAGATTTGTCCTACATGGTGCGTGAACTGCTCATTCAGTTCTACAAGTCAACTCGCTTCAAGCCCACCAGGATCATTTTCTACAGAGATGGCGTTCCTGAGGGACAGTTGCCACAGGTATTTTATTTATTTATTTTTTTTTTTGGAAGGGTCGATATACTAGATGCCATCCTACTGTTTTCCTGTTTTTGATTTCCATTTATGTCCTTTGGATAATGTTAGCATTTTTCTATTAAAGTAACAACATCAGCAAAGTGATTATAAGGAATGCTTTTGTAGATTCTCCATTACGAGCTCCTGGCCATCAGAGACGCATGCATCAAGCTGGAGAAAGACTATCAGCCCGGCATCACCTACATTGTGGTGCAGAAACGCCACCACACACGCCTCTTCTGTGCTGACAAGTCTGAAAGAGTGAGCTTTTTATTATTGAACAGGGATTGGATTAATTTCATGAGACATACCTGTTTTCATATGTTTAATAAATATCACCTTGTGTCTTTTGATAGATTGGGAAGAGTGGGAATATTCCTGCAGGGACTACAGTGGACACCAGCATCACTCATCCCTTCGAGTTTGACTTCTACCTGTGCAGCCACGCAGGCATACAGGTAACAAAATGCTCTTGTGCTCTAGATACCTTTTTAAATCCCTACCTAAATAGATCACAGGAAGAATGCTTTTGACTCCAATCTCACATATCACGTTTGGTCGTTTTACACAGCTGGATTTTTAGCACCTATTTTTCAACTAATTTTCACTGCCTTCTCTTTCTCCAGGGTACCAGCCGGCCGTCTCATTACTACGTCCTTTGGGACGACAATCGTTTCACGGCTGATGAGTTGCAGATTCTAACCTACCAGTTGTGCCACACTTATGTGCGTTGTACCCGCTCAGTCTCCATCCCTGCTCCAGCCTACTATGCTCGTCTTGTGGCCTTCCGTGCCCGCTACCATCTGGTGGACAAAGAACATGACAGGTTAGTGTGGTTATGAAAGATATAACAAGTGGTTTCTGATACTTATAATAGCTGTGACCCTATTTTTGGTTACCAGAATTCTTACAACCCACACAATTCACATTCACATCTATTCTGTTGTGACAAGCTGTAGAACATTTTAAATCTATATTAAACATCAGCCTCAATATATTTGTTCTGCAACACAGTCTGCCCCATGTGGGGTTTGAACCTGATGTTTGCTATTGGGGACATTATTCCGATAACCACATATGAGGAGATGCTGATCTTTATTCTCCATCCTCTCTCCTTGTCATGTCTGCAGTGGAGAGGGGAGCCACGTGTCTGGTCAGAGTAACGGTCGGGACCCACAGGCTCTGGCTAAGGCTGTTCAGATTCACCATGACACCCTGAGGACCATGTACTTCGCCTGAGCTACACCAACCATCATCACCATTGACCCCCTCCCACCTCATTTCTACCTGAGTGGGCAGATGGCCCACCACTACCACCTCATCCCCATTCCCTTATTCCCAATGACTGCCCACTACACATACTCCACAGACCTGCCAGTCAATCACCCAAATCCAAGAAACAAAAGGCCCTTCACCTGTAAAACACAGGCAGACTCTACAGCCTCATGCACTCAAAAGGTTATGAATATTATTGTCATTTTTGTTGTTTTTACTTCACCAGGACTATTGCTCTTTTTATGTTGAATTTTTAAAACGTGGGTATTATTATGTAATTGTATTGTACGCTACCTTCACACTCCTATGTATGTAAGTATGCAATACGGATGGGAGGAAAATAGGCGATAAAAAGAAAAAAATCCTGAAAACTTTTTTAACTGCCACCACGATGCTGCCTCTTTACCCATCCGAACGTCGGATGCCAGTGTTCCAAGCCCCTTAGTATGGGGATCCTCCAGAGGGGTGGTACTGGGCACGCACACTTACATGTATCATTTTAACGTCATGAACTACATTCATGTTTTTAATCTTTTTGAATAATGTTATTTTTTTAAACAGCCTTGAGGAGCCTGAGGTATGGTACATTAGCACTTAGTGTTAGCATGTAGGTGCCACCAGTCCTGCACATAAGAGTTTGTTAGTACATGTGAGGCTAGCCCTCTGGACTTTATATTAGCAGAGACAGACAGAGCAGGTGTAGCATATCGTAGTTATGGGAGAGAAGTCCTGCCGCACTCTCTGTGCTGGTTAGCCAGTCCCTTAGAGATTTAGCCTATAGAGGCAAGCTTAGCATAACAATAGAGGGACCATTTGCATAGAGTGTATCAAATATACTTGCACCCCATGCACCTAAACCAGCATTATTAACCAGCCAAAAGTGATGCCAACCAATGGAAAAGGGGCACTTAAACAGGAAGATAATCTTTCATTTCTGTATGCATTGCTCTTTTAGGATATACGAGGCACTTTTTTATTTACTTATTGATTTATTTTACTTCGAAATAGTGATACTTGTCTGTCCCGAGGCTTGACACAGACTGCTTTGAAGTTTTCACGCCCACATGCATAGTTTTCAGAACAAAGAGGTAACTACGGCAATAGGCAAGGTCAACTTTCCTCTGTAGATTTGAATACAGGCAAATACAAAGTCTGTGATCACTTAAGTGCTGCAAAGCTGAACTCGCATTCAGCTATTGACCTTGCTCCATTCATTCTGCACATTCCAACATGTATCATTGGAATGATGCCATTTTTCACCCATGCGCTTCTTTGCATACCAGTACACGTCACATTGCACCTGTCCTTTTTTTTTTTTTTTTAATTCTATTATTTCACAAAGCTCTTCCCTCCACAGCCATTTACAACTCATAGCCTGAATAACAGAAGCACACACACAACTCTGCCCTCTCAGTCTCTTTCTAAGCATGTAGAGACTTACCTCTTCAAATGCACTTGTCCCCTTATTTCCTTCTAAACCAAACTATCACCCTCTCCATCATCACCCCCCCTATCCTTGCTGTCTCTTTTCACTTTTAATCTGCAGCATCCCCTGCCCCAGTCCCCTAACTTGTGTTAGCCAATCCCCATTGGTGCTCTGTGTGCATGGGCGGCACAGATAGGGGATTGTTACAATGGACAGGGTGGGCTACTATTACTACTACTTAATATGCCCTGCCTTTACATCTAGTCACTTTCTGGATTAATGGGAAAAAATGCATGTAATTATTTTTACGACTGGATATTCTGAGCCACCTTATTTTGGTTTTCGTAGAGGTAGGAGCCATGCGCTCATCACTGCCTGTCAGTCGTTTTGCCTCGATTGTGTAATGGTTATAAAGATTGCTTTTTCCTTTGTCATTATTATTATGAATATTGTGACTAGTGTCAGAGTGTATCCTCAAGAGGGCACTGTGGAGATGGTCTCAAAATTCCACCTCAGTTGCCGTTTAAGCGCCTCAAATCTTGTCTGATGGTCAGAGCCCCTTTGAGATGGAAGGGATCAAAAGATAAGAGATCAGATGAGTTTGATTTTTAAATCATGTTTATGAACTTGCATAATCAAAATGCCTTTGTACACCGTTTTACTGATCCTTCATTGTGTCTGAGGTGATTTGTATATATAAATATATAATATTAACCTGTTATGTATTTTGGCTCACCGGTTGCCGGGCCTTTCACAGTTAGGGCCAGTATTCTACCCCTAATTCTGTGCTTAACAAAAAAAAAAAAAAAAAAAAAAAAAAATCAGTCTGGGGGCATTTCCCAGCACCACTGAAACCAGATGCAGTTCTTCACTCACTGAAGCCACAAAGCACCTTGCAAAGGGGGGAGACGAAATGGCAGTCACCCTGGAAATGCATCATGTGGACATGGGAGAGTCCACTCCTCTCCACACAGCCTCACTGTCTGACTAAGCAATATTGAAGCCACTGATCAAGACCAGTCCTTGTCATAGCACTTCCCAGTAGATTTGAATGAAAGGACGAAGCATATTATTTTGGTTCTGTATGTGATAGTATGGGAATTCTGTTGGGGAGGGTTATTTTTTAAAGAAAATAAAATTGTTTTTTATTACTCGTTTTGTGTTTTTCTTTCTTTAAGCTAAGCTTGAACTTATTCACTTCTTGGCAACACGTATGTTTCATTAGTTCAGGCACTCAAAAACTAACCAGACTCTAGAGCTGAAATGATCAAAATAATGAAGAAAATTCATTGAATTTTGGTTATCGATTAATGGGTTTAGTCATTTATTTTAAAAGGATTTGATAGTTCTCTCAACATCTTTATGGTTTGGACTTTTACTTAGACAAAAAGAAGCACGTTTCTACTACATTCTGGCATTTTATAGCCTAAAAAAATATAAATAATGGTCATATGTACTGATGAAAATGCAACCTTGCAGTACTTCTATAGAATATTACTTTTCCTAACGTTTTTTTTAGTTGTTAATTGGCAAAGAAAAGGGAAGCAGTTTGATAAAACAACAAAACATGAGCTCAATATAAACTAAAACCAGAATAGTTTTAAGACCAGATTTCTACAAGACGCTGCCACGTGTAGAATACATTTGCAATCAATCACATGACATGGTGGCTTTTGGGGCCCCTTCAGGAGTAAGGGCCCTCCGGCGGTATCCCACTCTACCCGGTAAGTTACTTGGATTTTAGTTTAAGCCACACTCGTGATATGAACACACGTTTTTGCTCCACAGCAGAGGAGCATCCCAAATTTCCAGTTTTTGAACGCATTGTGCTGCGCTTTTAAAATCTTTTATCAAGCGGTTTATTCATAGCCTGGTAGACGTCGGGTTACCTTGAGGAGGCGGAGCTGGCGGCTCTGACGTCTGGTGACACAGAGCCCACCTCTTCCTGTCGGTGTCAGAAGGCAACTTCACCATATTTAGCTGGCTTGCCGAAGCCTTGCAGAGTTGATCTGTCAACCAGGCTGAAAAATCCCGACACTTCTCGGCGGATACACCCCGGTGTTGACAGGTTTATTTTGACACTGGGGTACAAGCCACAGGGGACGACGTCGTTGGGACGCGCTGGCCGAGGAGCGGGGCCGTGTCGGCGGCTGTTTTTAACGCGACAGAAGTAGCCGTCGTCTGTCAGAATTCCAACTATCCAACAGCCGAGCTAGCCAGCGAGCTAATTGCTGTAGCTACCCCCGACGCTCGCTTGTACCGTAGATACGGATTTATGTGGTTTCTGTTAGCGTTCACCCATCGGTAGGATTTCATCTGGACTCGGTGACCCCGCTGTGATGATATCCTGACAGCTCCTCTCCTCCCTTCCAGCCACTTTTCTGAGCCTGGCTAGCGAGCTAACTTGGCTAACTAGCAGGTTTTCACTGGCAGTACGTTGCGTCGAGGAACCAGTAGCTTTCGCCGTGGCGGTGAAAGCCGATTGGATACGTTGACAGTGTGCTAACGGCGGTGTGTGCGGGGGACGCCGAAAACCCCCGGCCGGCGAAACGTCCGTACCGAAACGGGGGCCTTTTTGACAGTTTGGTAGGGAGGGGTGCTAGCAGAGACCAGGGTACTCAGCCACTTAGTGCTGCAGAGGCGGCGCACAGCTGAAGGAGACACCGGATTGAACGGAGGTAGAGTCCCAAACCTTTGACAACTGTGATCCGGGAAGTGAACCGGGCAGGGACCTCATGAATGGAAATCGGAACTACAGGTAAATTATTCCACAATGCCTCTTTACTAAGTTGTTGACTGTTGTACAGTAAATGTAATGTACTTGCCAGTGAGATGAAACACTAGGGTTGTTGGGTTGTGTCTGTGCTTGACAGTCGGTGAAATTTGAAGGTGTTTCACTGTGACCAGGGACTTTCTCGTCTTCTGCTATAAATTTGCTCAAACATGAGTCACAGTTGAAAAGATTTCAACGAATAACACTCCCAGCCACGCGAGACTGAATTCAACTCATTCTTTGAACAAAATGGCAAATAGTTTTCTGTCACTATCAATTTAGAAGTCATCCATCGAGAGCAGTGAACAGTTAGTTTCTGTCTCACACACGAGAGCTTACAACCAGTGTGTGGTCTCCATCAACCAGGTGCTCAAGTAAATGCCTGGTATTCCCCTGCATTAAAAGAAACTATTAAGCCACTTCATGGCTTTAACCCTCATATTGCAGAATGAGTTACCCAGTCTAAACCCATGCCCAGTCATCTGAGCTCTTTAGACAGAGGAGGAACTCTGTCCTTTTGAGGCCCAGGGGCCTTGGTCACCCACTGACCCCAGAATGACCTCAACATATTTAGCAGTTGTAGAGTGTAGGTTTTGTGGAACAAGGCCACTGCACCTGCTCTTTGAGATTTAACCTAGTTTTGCAATGATGTGTACATAACATTTTGCTAATGTTGCTTTCTGATTATTATTATTTTATTTCTACATAGTGAGTAGGTAGGCTTTTCTTAAGATCACTGATGGGATCTTTGGTTGCTTTTGGATCAAATTGGCTGCGAGTTATGCCTGTGAGGTTTAGTTTATGTATTTGTTTGACTTTAAAAATGAGACAACCTTGTTATTGCACGTGTTTATCCACAGCAGTGACCTCATGTAACCTGGCAAATTCCTGTCTAGTCCTGGTGATATTGTTGACCTAGCCCATGGCCAGTAAACCCTCTCTTTCTTGGTCCTAGTGGCAGTTATACAACTTTCTCTCTCCTCTTATGTGACCGTAAACAAATAGAAGTAGTCTTGATTAGCCAGTGACACATGACACAGCAGTTGGTCATCAACCCACCCCCTCCTCCTCAAGAGGAGATCCCTCTCTGCTGTCTGTCTCATTAGTGTCTCTTCTCAGTTGGGACACTTCCCAGTGATAGTAGCATAAGGGACCTCAAGGTGTTTTCCCAGTAACCGAGCACCTAATGTCAAACAGACTATAACAGCTATGTGTCAGTGTTGGGGCAGGTGTGCAAGATAAGCTCACGGTGTATGGAAGGATGATGAGGCATCAGATTTGGTTTTTATTCTTTGATTAAGTTTAACCTATTATTTTCATCAAATGCAATTTCATGTGGAGTTGCTGCTAGCCAGCCTTACGGTAAATGTGTTAAGGAGTGTGGTTGATGTTTTCATGTTGGAAGAGACATTAATACATTGATGTAGTCAGATAGGCGCACGTTTTACCACACAATTTTGTGTCCTGTCCTTCTAAGTTGCTGCAGGGTCTTTATATTGTGTTTGATAATGTTGGTCCACAAGCTCATATCACTAACCACCACAGGCCAACCCATGAAACCTATGTCTGGGTGAATGATTAAAAAGAGGGCCTCTATCAGTCAGCCAGTGACCCAGAGAAGCGTGAGAAAATGCAAATTGATTGCAACGCTAAGAAACTGACAGTTACTCTTCTCCCCATGTAGTAGTCTAAGCAGCACATGTGGCATGGAAACCATGGCTCTGGAGAGCTTAGCACTAGGGATATAATGAGCACAAGGCTTTTGAGCCTTAAGCAAATCAAATCCATTTTGATGTGCTAACCCTGTGGTATGCCTACAAACAGCTTGTCATTTGATCTTGATGTAATGTTACATTATAGTTGCAAAGCAAGAACTAGGCAGAGATTTCAAATGATTGGCTTAGCATTGTTAACATATCTCGAGGTTCATAGTTGAACCTAATCTTATCTGGAAAGATACATATTTTGTTATATGTCAATATTGGCCTACAGAATGGTAATTATTGGTAAGTCACGCTGGTTTCAGCAGCAGGCCAGAATTTAAAGTAATAATTGTCATTCTAGGAAAAATGTTTGTTTGCTTTCTTGCTTGGAGTTATGTGAGTTAGTTGGGATGAGATAAGTTCATGAGTTCATCAAATAAGCTCCAGCCAGCAGTGGGTTTGCTTATCTTAACAGAAAGATGAGACTGAACTGGAAAAACTGCTGGTATGGCTCTGTCCAAAGAACATCTGGGCATCAGGACCTCTAATGTTCACAAATTAACACTTTATTTCTCTTTCATTTTTAATATGTACAAAAAGATAAACCAGTTTAAAAACCTCAATTTGTAGTTTTACGGGTGTTTATGTGATGGATTATTTCTTGGCATATTATCTTTTAACAGTGTTTAAATGACAATAAACAAGATACAACATGCTTATGAGGGCGCTTTGGACTAGTGGTGGATTTTGTTACTAGAGAGAGTTAGGCTTCCCCATTTGTAGTCTTTATATTAAGCTAAGCTAACCACCTACTGGCTGTAGCTTCATACTTACCATACAGACATGAGAATGTTATTGATATTCTCCTGTGACTCTGTGAAAAAGAATAAGGACATTACCCAAAAGTGTCAAACTGTTCTTTTAATTACTTTGTCGCTCACATGAAGCTGAGCAGGAAACATTGTCAACCTGTCAACATCGACTGTACAAGAACCTCGGTTTGTCTTCATCATCACACAAACCTGTTTCGGTCGTGATGATGACATTGTAAATATACATGGCATATTGAGGGATGCGGTTTACCGGAACACAATGAGATGGCAGATGCAATACAGCTGTGTGTGTGTGTCCCTCACCCTCCCTCATCCTCCACCTGTCAAACTACACTGTGTAACCAGGTGGGATTTGAGTTGGCTGCAGATGACTCAGCCTGGAATGAAAGGCAGTCCTGGTGGAGGTGGATTTTGCCGTCCATTAATGCACCACTTAGGCAGAATGGTATTGTTTCTGAAGAACGTCTCGAGGGTATTTGTGAGGACATCTGAAATTTGCAGATTTTCTGCTTGTTTAGTGGTGTTTTTTAGTCTTGTTCTTGAGCCAGTCTCTCTCCTCATTTCGTACCCCCCTTCTTTCTCTTGCTTCTGTGTTTCCCGCTCTTTTTTTGATTCACAGACAGTTACCACCCCCCACCCCCCCTTCTTCCCTTCCTTGGTAACTGCTTCTATTTCCCTCTCTGTGCCTCAGTGGGAAACTGCCTTCCCTGTCATTCTCCTTGTATGCCCGTTCTCTGTGGATTTTGTACAGACAGTGGGGTCGGCTTTGAGGGAGGGCTTACTACTTGATTTGCAGTCTCTCCCCATAATACTCAGTTCATTCAAGCAGCCCATTGACAATAGGCTACCCCCATCCACAACCCCAGCCACCCATAAGGCTAACCATTGGCATATTGTTGGAGGTTTCTATGGAAAATGCAGTTTGCCGTTGCTCTTTAGGCTCATTGTATCACAGAGAGATTTATCTGTGCTTTTATTTGACTAAAGAAAAATTTAAAAAACTCTTCCTATTGACCCCACTTAATGTTTTGATGTTTCTTTATCTTTTCTACTATATCATATGCTATAATAGACATTAGATCTGGCCAATGCTGGAAAATATATTCTATCAAAAAAAAAAAAAAGGAGTAAGAATCTGCTGCAAGCTGCTGAAACAACACTCAGCTCTCAATATAAGATCGTTTTGAGCATTAAGATTCAGTCATAGCTTATAATTTGTTTTGTAGATATTGGTTATAACTTTTCTTTAAACAGTTGATTAGTGCTGCTAGTGATAATCAGTATTATAAGTTAAACAACAAAGGCAGTGTGCTCCCCATTGTGTATTTTCTGAATAATTTCTTTTTGTGGTCAGTCAGATGGGCCCTCTGGTTTTTCAACCCCAAAATGTAACTTCAACATGACAGTAGTTACAATTAGCTTAGATAACGAAGCTAAGGTTTGTCTTTTAAATGGTTAAACTGAAAATGGCAACAGAATCTATTCCAGGCAGGTGCCGTTAGATGCTAACGGTCTCCATTCTCCATGTTTTTCTGCTTTCTGACTTAAATGTACATGGTCCTATTTTAACAGAAATGCAGTAATAGCCCAGCACTTTCAGTGTAATTTTACCCCTTGGAACAAATTAAATAGTAACAAGTATATGATCCAAACATACTGTCATTTTTTTATGTTGTAATGTGAATGCTATGACCCTGAGCATAATATATCTTTCTCATGTTCACTGAAAAGTCTTATTCATCTATCTGTGTCTGGTAGTAGACTTACGAATAGCTCTGATGGCTGACACATGCTGTTGTCAGAGTGTGGAGCTGACAGCAAACTCCTGCAAGTGGGCTGAGTAGACAGAGGGAAAAAGTCAAGCGGTGGTGCGTGTACGTGCGTGTACGTGCGTGTACGTGCGTGTACGTGCATCTCAGTGTGTTTGTGTGTGTGTGTGTGTGTGTGTGTGTGTGTGTGTGTGTGTGTGTGTGTGTGTGTGAGAGAGAGAGAGAGAATGGGGGATTCAGAGGAGTGTGAGTGTGAGGAGGAGAGGGGGAAAGGCTGAATGTTGTGATGTGTCACAGAGATTAGAAGCCAGAGCAGCCAGACCACACTTCTTTTCCACCACCTCCTCCTCCCAGTGCTTTTGCTTTTCCCCTTCCTGAGATCTGTTTTTGGGGGAGCTGAAAGGGGCTCATTTTAGGGGGAGGATATGGACAGGAAGAGAGGGAATTGGATGGAGAAGTCTGTGTGTTTTGTTGAGGGGGCTCACTGGAGGAAAGACAGAAATCTGTCTGTTTATCAGTGGTTCAGAGACAGATTGATGCAAATGTCTCCTGTTAGTATTCCCTCTTTAGGCTCAAATTAGGGCCAAAAGAGCTGGTAAGTGATCACTGAATCGTTATTGGACCAAAATGGTCACCTGACAAAAAGAGTTGAAAGACAATAAAATAGGTGTAATATGTTATATTTCGAAACATACAGCTTGCCCTATCTTTAAATAGAATAATAACGTCATGATTTACATATGTGTTAACTATAATATGAAATAAGAATTTTGTAATTTTTAGTAAGAGCTCAACATTACATACATTTACATACTATATTTTCTTAGATTTAAAGGTTTAAGAAATAATTCTACGACATGAGTTACAGTTATATTAGCATGTAATCCTCCTCTACTGATTGTATCATTAACAAGGGAGTAGAAACATGATGACATACATATAGCAACAAACAAAAATCAAAGGTTCTTTATCTTTATCAATACAGTAATCACACATCAAGTCAAGTCAAAATCATTGTCATCTCAGGGCACTTTTCAAATAAAGCAGGTCTAGACAGTACCCTCTATAATATTATTTACAGAGATCTAACAATTCCCACCATGAACAAGCAATTGGCGACAGTGGCAAGAAAAATACCTCCAAATGAGACACAATGAGCGACTGTCACCTTGCCAAAAAACAAGTGCACTCTGCCTGCACTGAGAGCACTACTTGATTTTGTCAATAGCATCTAATTGTAAGACGGAGAACAAAGTTGCTTTCAAGTTGCTTTCATGCTTCCATGAATTCTAAAGTTTGCTTGACACAGAGTTTTGTTGCTTGTCTCGTCTCCATTTTGATTGTAGGTGCTTTTGCATATGCCTATAATAAATACAAGTCAATGTGTCATAGAAAGATTAGGAAGAAGATGATTATCAGAAAAAATGCAAATCAACTGTTCTTTGGACTATTTCATATGTGAATATGTTTAAAGAAACAGGGACAAGTAAAGATGCAGACATGACACTTGCTATAATCTCAATACCAATCAATAATATTTCTTTGGGTCTAATTAATTTATTAGAGTGCATGTAAACTGTAACAGAGCAGTTGACATGCCCAGGTCAACATAGAAAGTCAACAACCCCTGGCCCCCGTCCACTGTTCCACTCAGGCTCCACCAGCAGGACTCTGAGGACAGAAGGCTCCATTTAACTTGCTCGAGCAGAATCTCCTGGTCAGTTTAACAGAGCTGGTGCTGGTGTGTGAAAAAATGTGTGTAAATTTTCAATTTGGCTACACATTGATTCCCATTCAAGGCTAATTGCATGAATGAGGTTATAAAATAACCTGGGGACAGTACAGCTTCCTCCAGTTTTGCCTGGGTTGTGTCAAATGCAACACGGACAAGTACGTAATTCTAAGCATGTTCTCTGCAGTTGGTTCTTTAATATGGACCTGTCATTGTATTTGTAGTCTATTTAACAGGTTTGATAGATGAAATGGCTTCATTCAGAAACAAATAAAATTTTATTAAATGGACTATTAATTACTTAACATTTTGTTTTTTTTTTTGTTTTTTTTTTTATTGGTCCTCATTGTGTAGTACATGTGTAGCTATACCAACACAAATACATTATCATTTTTAAAGCTGTGTTTCTCCGTCTAGACAAGGGAGCATTTTAGGTCTGTATCAGAAATAATCTCCAGCCATGCTAACACACCTAAAGATGAATATCACACGACCATTCACATACACCAGTAATGAGCATGCCAGTTTAAACGGGATACAAGATTGTCTTCTCTTCAGTTGGTTAAAATACTTTGAACGAAGAACAACAAGGGCTGTTGAAGTGTTATAATGCAAGAGTTTATCTGCACAAAAATGGCTGGCAAAGACAGCCAGGTCAGTAACTCTTGTTATTTATTATCCATGTTGCTTTTATTACTGTCACAATTGATAAGACCCAATCATAGAGCAAACGTGGGCGTCTGCGTCATTGTTTCAGTTTTGCCTGTCCACATTGCTACAAAAATGGTGTGGATATGTGAATGCGAATGTAACAAAAGTGATGCATTTTCAAACTAAAATGTGATCATGTGGGTCACGAGACTGTTGCGTCCTCCGTAAGGCCTCTCGCTGCAGATGACCCCTCCACCCGCTTCACTACGTCTGCACTGAAAATATTT
Organism: Rachycentron canadum; assembly: GCA_038496675.1. Lineage (NCBI taxonomy): Eukaryota > Metazoa > Chordata > Actinopteri > Carangiformes > Rachycentridae > Rachycentron > Rachycentron canadum. The sequence goes on from CM076653.1 coordinate 6,953,312, forward strand.
CCCTGTCACATGCACGCCTTCACTCTCACTCAGCCTCAGGTTTGTCCTGAGGGTGATGTCAACATTTTTGTATGTTGTTGTGAGGGACCAGGCCTTCGTCGGCTTGTCAGTCTGTGGCTGCCTGCTGGTGTTTGTCTGTGGCATTGACTCCCATAGGAGCCAGGTGCAACACTCTTGAGATGGATGAGGGGGAATAGGAGGGACTAGGGTGCTATGTGCATCAATCCTTCCTCGGCAGCTATCAGTCTTTCTGTGTATGTGTGTGTTTCTAGTTTCTGCCTGCTGTGACTGACGCCATTGTGCCTCACCACTGAACACTCGCCCTGTTCCCACAGCTCAGGCCTCTCTGGATTAGAAACACAACAGCTGTATTGTGTGTGTATGTGTGCATTGGTGTGTGGGCCTGTATGTGTGTGTGGACATGTGCACTCGTTAGCAGCGTGGCGTTTGTGTAGTGGGGCTGGGGGAGGTGATGTGGCTGAGGGGGTTAGCAGGGACTGGATGTCAGCCTAGCTTCTCACTATCCAGTTATTCTGGATCCCAGCCCAGTGTGTACAGTGTGTCTGTGTTGTGTTGCAAAGCAGCAGAGTGGAACGAGTTCACATTGCTGAGATGTTTCTACAAACTATTCATTGCTAAGAAACAGATCACAATTTTTGTTGTTTATATAATGTATGATTTATTTACTTATACCATGTGTACCATTGCAATGTAGCACTGATGGCTCCAGATGGATGGTATCACTCAGATTTGTTTATACTGAATTAACTCATTTCAATCCTTGTGCTTGCCACACATTTTCCACTGATTCAAAGAAAATAATTTATTTAATGTTATTGTCTGCTTATATAATGGACTTGCATTCTGATCCATTTGATCCTGATGTGACAGAGGACAAATGCATAAATCTTAGAGAATGGAATGAGACTTGTAATATCACTATTATTAATTACTAGTTACTATTTATGCATAGTTGTGCCAGAGCAGGACTTGGATCAAATTCATAAAAAATTCTGACAATAAACTCTGATAAGCTGGCCAGACACAGTTGATTAGTGTGTATCTGCATGTTAAAAGATCGAGGTTTGCTCAAACAGCAAAATGCGGCTGCAGCTCTTCACCTAGCCAGTTGACTTGTGTGAAACTGATCTGCCAACAAAAAGTGTGTCCAAATGCAGGGTTGCCAGCTAACCACACAAGCGGCGCACAAGCAGAAAACTGAAGCTATGTGTTCAGCAAAGTTTTGGCAAAAATGAGCGTCTGGAGAATATTGAGCATGCTGAAGGACGGCGGAAAAGTGGATTATGTTGTGGGACTCGTAGGAGTAGTTTTCATACTGTATTTCTGCCATGAAACCATGTTACTGTTGGAGTACAGTGCAAGTGACATAAATTCAAGCTGACCACAGCCGGCTGTTCCCTGAAATGGGAAACTACCAACATTTAAGAACTATCTTTCAAGCCTCTAGGGTATAAGCATATTAAGTCATAGATTTTAGTTTGGCACAGTTTGTTGTACTGAAGGATATAACTAATAATAATGAATGTGGTTTCATTGCAATTTACATGAATTATTTTACCTGTGATTGTGCTTCCTTCATATAATAATATGAATATAATATAATTATTCCTTTTTTAATGCAAACCCCACACTGCCCTCGGGCCGAGTTATTTTTTTTAACTTTTTGCTACAGTTTTTCTGTGGCAGTAAATGGAAAAAAAAAAGTTTGATTTGAATCTATTGCTGATGGGCCAACACTGGACCTAGGTTATAGAACGGATGATTTACTTCCCAATAAAAAGACAGAAGATACTTAAGCTACTCTTCCAATAGACTTGAGTGGCAATTTCCTGTCACACGTACCACCTACCTGTTGTTGTATTATTTGGTGAAATACACCAATAGTTAATTTTATTCATGCTCTAGGAGGGCTTTCCCACCTTTGTCATCTATTACTATCTGAATGTACAGGTTCAGGAAATGAGAAACAAACTTATCGACAGGGGGAGGAATAAATATTCTCTCCTCTGTTTGTTAAAGCACGTCCTTCCTGCAATTATCTGAAATTGCATGCACAAACACACTGCTTGGTATTTTTCATTTCCACAAGTGGAGGTTTCCTTGAACCCTTAGACTCACTGTACAAAGAGTTAAACCTTTGATGTTACTGTGTAGATTTGTGGTTTAGGTTTCAATGTTTGTCATAGCTGAACACAACACGTTACCTACCAGCAGAAGAGGGCATCTCGTGTGCTTGATCAGTATTCTGTGCCTCTAGACTTGCTGTAAGTTGATGTTTCTGGAAACTCGAGCAAGCATCTTTGTGTAGGGGGTTGTACCGCTTCCCACGCACCTAACGGGCCCAGAGAATGAAACGGTCATTTTGACAGTCAAGGTCTTAGTCATCACATAAATATAGACATAAATAAGTTTTTTGTTTTTTTTTCCCTCCCTTTCATTTTAGGTCAAAAGTCTGCCTTGGATACAACTGTAGTACTGAAGTACATTGCTCTCCCAGTCCCATTCACCTCCCCACCTTCATCCCAGCTTGACAGTTAAACCTCCCTCTCTGACTCCCTCATCTGCTCTTTTGGACAGCCGCATTTGTTATGTCTGTCTGTGGAGGGAACAGACGCACAGTTTCCAAGAAGCACAGATAGGAAGGAGGTATTTGATGTGTGGCTGAATGATCAGGGTCAAGTTAGCTATTCAGAAAATGCACATGTGTGTGACATGCCTACTATAGTTTCACCATCGCAGCATGTTGCCTGCCATGTGTGTGTTGTTGATGGTCAGATGATCCCATTTTTGTCCACACACAACAAGCAAGCAGATGACTGGTGGGGCCAAAGTCCATTTTCCTGAAGCTGCTGGTTGAACGGCTCCTGTCTGCAATCTATTAAAGAAAAAATATGTCAAAAATTATTACTTTTTCACCTTTAACCTTTCACCAAAGGAGAGAAAGTCATGCTTGGATAAATATGAATAGCATCTTTGCATCCACTGTTGCAAAGGGAACCTAAATATACCGACATCACGTTGCCTGAAAGCATTTCTGCAAGCGACAGTCATCCAGGGGTCTGTCACAAGCTGCAGGATTTACAGGAAGCCAAAGAATGCAGATGCAGGCTAGCCAAATACCACAGTGATGGGGCCATGATGTTTTGATTAGACCCACACAACTTGTTTGTTTTTGATGCCTGTTTGCATCTTGTCAGAGTGCCACCAGACTGCGGGTGGTAGCCCAGACTGTGCGATGAGGCACCTTTCTGTTTTTTTTTTTTTTTTTTTTTCCCAGGAGATGGCCTCTGAGATTGCACTGTGTCAGGAATAATTTGCTTGTTTGAATGTAAAATTTGCATCGGTTTGTCAGTGTGTATGCATCTGTTTTGAAAAACGTCAGGGACCATGTTCTGTGTTTGTGCAAAATGTCAAACGGCGCAACTTTGTGTTATGTGGAAAATAGATGCTCCTTCTTTCAGTTCTTTCAGTATGTGCAATACACAGCTACAAATTATTGTATGTCTCTGTGTGTGGGTTTCATACAAAAATGAAACCAAGAGGTTGTGTGTGTTTTTTTTTTTTTTTTTTTTTGCTGCTGCAGTTCCTCTGTCATTTAGTCCTAAGCAGGATGCTCCAGTGTTTCTTTGCCCATGGTGGCTCTGTGACTCATTCTGAATAGAAGCCAGTACCGAGAGGCAGATGAAAGCTGGAAAACACCAACCCTGCCCACTCTGTAATCCTGCCACTCCCTGATATTCTCGTCCTACTTGCCAGCTTCAGCAGAACCATCTCAGTACAGAAAAAGGGTTCTCAGTAACGGAAGACCCTCCTGAAGTTTGCATTAAGGACTTCCTGAGTAACTTCTGTCCTGAAAAAGCTTGAATTAGGACAAGTCACACTCCACGGTAGACAGACTTGTTTCTGTAGCCTTAATGAAGACTTAGCAGAATATCCATCTTCCTTCTTTTCGTTTCTCTTGTCTGTGTGAAATTGAGCTTACTTCACAAGTTTCACTAAGGGCCCCAGGGGAATTACCATGACAAAAGTGTGCATGCAGTCTTGTATGAGAGGGACAGCCATGGTAGGAATTACAGACTTTCCTCTCTTTTTCATCATTTTATCCCAGCAGGCTATTTCAAACACGAGGCATTCACCCCCTATCAGCCCTGTTAGCCTCCACTCCATAGCCCACCAGAGGCAGAAAATGCATACCTCCAAAGCTTTGCCGCTGTAAACAAACAGGGTTGCTCATGTTGACAGCTGTTACCTCACAGAGGTTTCTCTTCTGTTGTGGGGAGGTTTTTATGAACTTCCCCTCGACACCAGCATCACCCACACATGTTAGCCTATGAGTCAAACCAGTGATGAATCACACTCAGCCATGACTCTCATTTATCAATGACACATTTGGGGCAGTTTTTTTGGTGAGTCTGGAGAGTGCCAGGCCTACGGCTATGGAGACAGAATGAGACAATTGAACAGAACAAAAAAAAAAAGGCCATGGGGGCTGAATTGGGGGGGGGCACTTGGCAAATAGATGAGTTTCATTTTGAGTTTTTGTTTAAAGATGACTGTTGCATAACGACAGCAAAAAAAAAAAAAAAAAAAGCATGATAGCATCATGAGTTTAATCCAGACATTGTACTGGCACGTCAGCATAGCTGTTTGTTCTCTCAAGTGTGATGAGGAGGGCAAGCCTCAGCAGACCCAAAAATAGCACTGACATGAGTGTGTGGCGCATTAAGTTGAACAGAACTCACTGTTTCTGGATCAAAGTGACTCATGTCTAAGACATCTCATGGTTTTTGTACTGTGTGTCTGTGTCTGTGTGTGTGTGTGCACGCAGTGATACCACATTTTAGAACAAACATAAGAGCTGAATAACTAATGGGCAGATTGCCAAACACATGTTCTTTTGAAAGTACCACTGCACAATTAACAGTCATTAATGTTGCACTGTATTGTTCTATTCTAGGAGCCTGTGTGTGAGCAAAGTGTTTTTTTTTTTTTTTAGTTTAATCATTATGCATCGACTTCAAATCAAATCATAAAATCATTCAATCAATCAATCAATCATACAATCAATGTCATGTCATCTTTCGGTCATTTTCAGCTTTAGTTGAAACATTGTGTGATGAAGTCACATCAATATATCGTTGCTTTTTTTTTGTTTGTTTTTTTTTAACGCGACTTATAATTTTTATAGCATTGTTTGAAGGCAGATCTCTTGCATCATAAATTTCTTGATGGTATTTTTGCCATCAAGAATGCTTCATTTTTCAAGTGCAAGAAGTCCATGTGTAACTTGCAGTTGTTTGCTTTAAAGTTGGTGCACCATGAAACGCCCATGCACATGTCAAGGTGTTTAGAGTTGTGGCTGGGTTTTTTTTTAACAATGGTGGGCAGTGTTCATTTTGAAACTGCCTTCATATCACATTTATATTTACATTTACATCACATTTATATCATCTCTGTACTTTTCTGTCTATCAGATCAAATCTTAAGTGTCACAGTTAATTGAGAGTATGGTGGGTGTGTATGTTTGTCTTGTATAATGTTTAAAATAGCAGTCATTTGTGTTTATTCTTGGTGTTTCCCCTGCGCAGCACCTTATCTTGACATTTGGAATTTCACTGTTGATTTTTTTTTCCACCATCAAGCATAACCATAGTCAACCATACTGAAATTGATTAATCATTCAGTTCTAACTTTTATATATATATATATATATATATATATATATATATATATATATATATATA
>CM076653.1:6959431-7040300 GCA_038496675.1 Rachycentron canadum
ATATATATATATATATATATATATAATTTGTGTTTTATTTTTATGCCAGTATTTATAATTTAGGGTCACAAATATGTTATTGACAATGAACATGTGTTTCTTACTTTAACACAAAACATAAGCATGTTGTTTTGTCAAGGATAACTCAAATTTGGATGTTAAATCATGACCAATCTACTGAGACAGGACATCATTATTTATCAGTAAATGTAATCTGTAAAATACACCAGAAATGAAGTTAAAAACATAATGTGTCTAATAGATAATAAAAAACATGTCTTTGAGAAACCAGTATCAGTTTGTTTAATACCACATGATCTGTATACAGACATTATAAACATCCTCACTCTAAATGACCTGAATCTGGTCCACTCTAACTTATTTATCTATCCTCACCTCCTTGTTGTCCCTCTCAGGAGCCGTTGGGGCCCAGTCCCTGTTCTCCATGCCTCGGCGGCCTGGCTATGGCACCATGGGGAAACCCATCAAGCTGCTGGCCAACTGCTTCCAGGTGGAGATCCCCAAGATGGATGTCTACCTCTACGAGGTGGATATCAAGCCTGACAAGTGTCCACGACGAGTCAACAGGTAAAAGGCACCTTTTCGCTCCTGTCTTCTCCCAAGCCCTTTTCTTATACATTATTTACACGCAGAAATATGCGTCTAGCTAATAACTGATCTAGAACAGTTTGCAGTGAGTGGGACACAGGGTTGCAGTGTCTTACCAAAGGGTATATTTTCATGAATGATCAGTGTTAAACATATAGGTATGGTCTGTGTGTGTCGTGCAGGGAGGTGGTTGACTCTATGGTGCAGCACTTCAAGGTGACAATCTTTGGGGATCGCAGGCCGGTCTACGATGGAAAGAAGAGCCTGTATACAGCCAACCCACTGCCTGTGGCACCAACTGGGGTGAGCTAGAAAAAAAAAAAAAAATCTTACTGCTTCTCCCCAGCACCACCTGGATGCACACCATGTGTGACATCTACACGTGTGAATCTAACTGAAACACACCGATTGTGTAGTCACACATAGCCTATGCACGCAAGCACATACACAATTACGTAACCTTAATACCACTACTTGAAACTGCCCTTAACTAAGTGATCTGAACCTTCTCTTTGCTGTCTTGACTTCTCTTTCTCTTTTATCCCCCAGGTGGACCTGGATGTGACTCTACCAGGTGAGGGAGGGAAAGATCGTCCTTTCAAGGTTTCCATCAAATTTGTGTCTCTGGTCAGCTGGCACATGCTTCACGAGGTACTGACTGGCCGCAGCATGCCTGAGCCTCTGGAACTGGACAAGCCCATCAGCACCAACCCCGTACACGCAGTGGACGTAGTCCTGCGACACCTGCCCTCAATGAAGTGAGCTGCCGATGTTTTTACTCAACCTTTATTTTTCATAAAGGCTCAGAAATCCCAACAAAGTTCACACTTTTATTGTCAAGAATGTTATAGGAAGATCTTTAAATAGATAATGACGGCAAGGAAACTATTCATCCTTTAATGCTCTCTCCCAAAACATTACGCCAAAAGATGAAAAATCAAACACCTTGTAAAAAATGATGCCTCTGATACTCATAGCAAATATTTGTTTTGTCATAGTGGCACCAGTATCAGCACTCTCATCCCAACGGAAATCAAACACAGCTTATATGGGCTCTCACGAAGCACCATACTTGACCCTTATACCATCTTCCACTCGATATCACCTTCCTCAGTCCCAGCAAGAGTACAGTTGCATAATATCACCAGCGCTTTAATGAAAATCTTTTTCAGAGCATTATTAAAAAGTGGTTATATCGACACCTTTCATTTAGCTCTGCTAGCAGGTGCCGGGAGCCCAGTATTACATTGGCATCTTGACACATTGTCAATGCTGGATTCACTGAGAAAAATGTTGCCCCTGTACAACTATTAATGTGTCTCCTGGGCAGAGTAATAAGAAGTTGATGGGTCCAGGCAGTGTCACCACCCTCTTATTTCACTAATCTAGTTTCAGGCCATATTGAAGAGCAGATAAATGTGAGACTATAAAGCACATATTGACCTAGATTCTTAGTTCAGGATGTGTCAACTAAGCTTACATATCCTGTCATCTCCTGTGCCCTTTCCTATGTGACTCATGTTCTCTTTCTTCTCTTCTTTTTATTTCATGACCTCTGATTGTTTCCACCTCCCTGTTGTCTTTCATCTCTTCATTTTATTTGCTCTTTTCTTATATTTGCTACTTTTCTCTGAAGGTACACGCCAGTGGGTCGATCCTTCTTCTCAGCTCCAGAGGGCTACGACCATCCCCTGGGAGGTGGTAGGGAGGTTTGGTTTGGCTTCCATCAGTCTGTGCGGCCCGCCATGTGGAAGATGATGCTTAACATTGATGGTAAGAATTAAATTCCTGTTGTTAACCTCGCTTGAATGTTGCTGTNGTGTGTGTGTGTGTGTGTGTGTGTGTGTGTGTGTGTGTGTTTGTGCCTGCATGAGTTAGACTGGTGGGTGTTGCTGGGGTCAGGAGGGTCGATGTGTGGAGCATTTCCTTGAGACAGCTTTTGTTTTGCTTGAAGTGCTTGAATCCTTTCTATTTGAATCTTTCCCTCTCTACTCTCTGGTTCTCTCTTTGTCTCATTTTCCCGCCCTCTCATCCTTGGAAATCAATCGGTCTCCAGTCTACTCAGCAACAACAAACTAGAATGGCAACTGTTTGCAATGCATTTGTACTCTGACTATTCAGTGCAGCATCATTTACTGAAAATGTAACAAATTCTGCCTTCTGCACTCATTATCATGGAAATCAAAGGCACATATACCAGATAATTGTAATTACAGAGAAACAAGTGCTTTCGAGTTTACGTTCATACACAGGAATGAAAACGCAATGCGTGGGCAGGACAATTGGAAGTGTTACTTCCTGTCGGTGTGTGCAATACAGTCATCTGCTATGAAACATCACTCATACACTTGCAGTACTTTCATTAATCATATTTCCAGAAAAAGGGCCTCTTTCATCACATGACAGCTTTTGATCTTCTTTGTGTTTTTTTTTGCAAATGTTCACGTCACCTAGATTGTAATATCTCTCCAATGTTGTATCCCTGTTTCTTCAGTTTCACTTATCACATTTAAATTTTAAACAGAAATAAAAGCTTTCAGTTTATTGAAATAAAGCATTGTATCAGAACGAAGGAAACCTGCCTACATCTGACAGTGGGAGAATTTCCACAGACCACAGATTTTTCGCTGCATGAATTGCGCTTTCTGTGTTCAGCGAATGTTCCTGCTACATTTATTTTGCATTGTGGGTTGACTAGACAAACATTATGTGAAAAGACTTTACAAGAGATTCATAATAGCTACATTGTATTAATCTCTGTCACAGTTGGTCTGGTATTCATATTGCTTTTGTCACTTGAAGCTGGGTTTCCTTTTGTGGCTGCTGTCGGTTTGAACATAAGGAATTTATGAAGGTGCAGAAACATGTTAAGAGTTGTTTTTGTGGTTGTTGTGGTTATGTTTACTGTGGAAGGTTGAACAGCAATTGATTTCAGTGTCATCAAATTCAGTCATATTAATCAGTAATGGAAATGTATAGATAATAGTTTATAATAGTGTTTTTAATACTATTACTACTTAAAAACACTACAATGTAATCTAATTTTCCTGGACATAAAGTGATTGTTGAGGAGCTAGCTAAGGGAGCTAAGAGCTAGCACCCAACGCACCTATTCTCAGAAGTTATGGACAAATTCTAGATATGATCAGACGCTGACACCACTACTATTTGTTTAAGACAGATAAAGCGACTCCCACAACATGTAGTAAAGGAGAAGTTTGGTGATGTCTCAGAGACTTAGGAGCTTATTTCAGATCAATGTGAAACCCTCGAGCTTTCTACCACAGAGCTATCAAATGGCAGGGCCTGGCACACACACAAAGAATAGCAACCACAAACTTCCACCATGTGTGCACATCTGGAGAGCCTAATGACAATAACATTAGAAACATCATGCATTATAATAAGACAGAGGATTGACAAGCACTGGTCGTCATCTGGGGGAGAGAGATGGAAGATTCAGCAGGAAAGTGTTACATTGAAGAAATTAGTGAAGGTCACACTAATTTCTTTGTGAGACTCTCTGGTCTTGTTCTCCTGGACCGCTTGCATCTTTTTGCATCACCTGATGGGATTATAAGCTATTTATGTTGTGGGAAGGGAACACTACAGATTAAGTGCCCATATAAATACAGAGAGATCCTGGCCAGATGTTATGAAGACCCACAGCTGTGCCTTGACACAAATGTGCAGCTGAAGAGGAAGCATTTGTTCTATTATCAGGCCCAGCTGCTGTTTTTTTTTTTTTCTTCTTCTTTTTTTGTGTGCGTTGTCCATCATCCTTCAGTGACTTTGTAGTTTGTACTCTTCCTCAACCAACTTTTGCCAGACCCGCTTTGGTATTTTCCTGAGATAAGCTCTTCCTGCTTGGATATGTGATGATTGGCTATAATATCAGCCAGTGCGAGGTTGAGGTCCTGTTATATTAAACCTAAAGGTAAACCAAACTAACTGATGGTCCAACAGATGGACTTCCAGGCTTTAAGTTCTTTACACACACGTACACAAAAATATATGTATATAATGTGTGTTTCTTCTGAAGTGATGGAACTGTGACATCCAGTAGAAAGGCCAGAAACAACTTTTGATTTTTCCCATAGTCTTGAGTCTTATTTCATACCAAACAAGATGCCCAGTAACCTATATAATGCTACTAGAATATATAGCACAGATGGAGTGGTGTGGTATGGCAATGATGTTATATTACAGAATCAAGTTGTTGCTGTTATTCAATGTTATTTTGACTTTCATCCTTGCTTTATCTTGTAGTGTCTGCCACTGCTTTCTACAAGGCTCAGCCCGTCATCCAGTTCATGTGTGAAGTGCTGGACATCCACAACATAGATGAGCAGCCTCGCCCTCTCACCGACTCGCACCGGGTCAAATTCACCAAAGAAATCAAAGGTAAAGCCAGGACGGATGTTAAGTGTGCCTGCATATGAGAGAGAGTCATAAGAGATAAATAAAGACGCTTCATGTATGCTGAGAGAGACAGTTTGAACAGGGAACAGGAAAAGTACATGTCGCAGCCAGCCGTCACATAGAGACACGCACTTAATCCTACTCCAACACTTCATATTATTCACCGGTTATTCACAGGTTTGAAGGTGGAGGTGACACACTGTGGAACCATGCGGAGGAAGTACCGCGTCTGCAACGTGACCCGTCGGCCTGCCAGCCATCAAACGTGAGTCAGCCTGCTGGGTGGGAGAGAGCAGGAGACCTAAGGCGGAGTGTGTGGATAGGTTGGGGGTGGGGAACACAGACCACAGAGGATGTGATCACCAGTTCACCACCAAACAAACCACATAATGGCTGACTCATCTGACAAGCTCGCGGTCAAAATTAGTCATTTATCACTAAAGTTGCTATGTGGCTGCTGATCTAAAGTGTTGATCATCCAGAGTACCTTGTTTTGTGTATTCCTTTTTAAATGACTTTTATATCACGATACAGAGAAAAGGAATGGTCAATACCTGTGGCAAATAGAATAAACCGTTCTTTTTTTTTTCTCTGCAGGTTCCCTCTACAGTTGGAAAACGGCCAGACTGTAGAGCGTACTGTAGCCCAGTACTTCAGGGAGAAGTACAACCTGCAGCTTAAGTACCCACATTTGCCCTGTCTACAGGTGGGCCAGGAGCAAAAACACACCTACCTGCCCCTGGAGGTAAGCAAAAGTATTATATTATTATTTCTCTTTGTTATGAGGTCATGTAACAAACATCACTCCAAATATGATGAAATTTGCAGTGTAAAAGGCAGCTCCCAGGTGTACCTATGTGTCCTCTGTATGAATATTAAGCAGGGCAGCAGAAGAAAAAGCTTTTTCCCCAGAAAATCTTTTGCTGGCTAAATAACAATTGAAATGATTAAAAATGCATGTACCAAGCGTTGTTCAAACTTTTGCCTTTGTTTCCTGGCAGGTGTGCAACATTGTAGCTGGTCAACGATGCATCAAGAAGCTGACAGATAATCAGACCTCCACTATGATCAAAGCCACAGCTCGCTCCGCACCTGACAGGCAGGAAGAGATCAGCAGGCTGGTGAGTGGTGGTGACACCTGCTGAATCCAGGTCTCTTCTATCACTGTCACAGACACCATGTCTAAATACTCAAATGACAATAAGTGATATTGGTAACACTTTATCTCACAGGTCTTTTACTTTTACTTCGGGGGAAGAAAGTCCATGAATTCCAAGTGGATGTATAATATAATAAAGTCATAAATCAACCCGATAGAACACTTTAATGTGTAGCCATGAATGTTGATGTCAGGATGTTCTATTTGGGCAGTACACCACAACAGCCTATGAAATGCCTGTGTTGCGAGGCTTGTCAACAGCGGGCTGCCCTGCTGCTCATCGTGATATCAAATTACTTATTTTGTAAATACCTCATCCAGATTCTCATTTTATATCGTTAACAGAGACATGTCTGCGTGCTTGTCCATCACATTCACCAATTACAAGGCAGGTCAACAAAATGCCAGAGTCGTAACGACTTTAATGGGCGTTAGGGGTTGCGGCGGTTTCGACAGTGAATTGTTTATGGAGAGACTAACAGACTGTACACTGACTGCTTCTGGCCACCATCAGATTAGCAATGCACATTTGGTACCTGTTGCTACTGTATTACCACATCTCCCTATCTCTTCACTCGGCAGTAAAATGACTGGACTTGCTCACAGGAAATTATTGTAGATATCAGTGTGGTGGTGTTTTCATTTAGTACCACTGTTGCTCGAAACTGACAAGGCCGTGTGGGTGGAATGGCAGAGGCTGAGCAGCAGAAAAGGATACAAGCAGATAAGCTCTGTCTGTCAGAACTACATAATGAATTCTATAATATACTGGGTTATGATATCTAGCCAGCTGGGCTGATCATGTACCCTGTGCTTGTAGTCATGTTGGATTAGGGTGCTGACACCTTACATCCTGTGTCATGTCACCGATTTGTCATTTTATTTTTCCTATCCACTAAAATACTAGATAATAATGAAAACAATAAAACCGCCAACTGCAAAAGAGAAGCCGAGTATGATATAAAGGAAAGCTAATGCCCATACACCAGTGAGTACAGAAAAGCAATAGCTCATTAGGAGCATGGGCTGAAAAATCATGATAACATAAGCACTTGGCCACAGCAGCGAGCATTGTAGTGATCATAAGCTCACTGAACTACTGCTGCACTTTGGTCCCATTCCTTAGAGAAATCAGAGCTTTGTCACAAATTATAAATTTCGTTCTACGGCACATAACCTGAGACATAATTATCTACACTGGTAATTCACAGCAGCCTAATCAAATTTAGCTGGTGCTCTTAAAGGAACTGTTTGGCTTTTGGGGAAATGTGCTGACTTGCTTTCTTATGGAAAGTAAGAAGATCAATACCCATCTAAAGTCCTTAAAATACTCTATAACATCACAGCCAGAAGCTCTTTGGGTTAGCGAAATGGAAACAGGGAGTAATAACAAGCCTGGCATATTTTTACACTTTAACATATTACTCAGTGAGCCTTGGAGGTGCTCTCAATAATCCTACAGACTGAGCCCCTGCTTCCAGCTAAGCTAACTAGCCGCAGGCTGTAACCTGATACTAATGGACATCTAGCTGTTGGCAAGAAAACAAGAAACTTTTTTCCGATAATGTCAAACTCCTGTAATCAAAACAAGTCATATTAAGTGATCAGGTGAAGGAAATTCCAGCAGAACACATGACTCTACTACTCTACATGACTATACTGTAACTTTTGAGCACTGCTGTGGTGTTTATTCATACTGTTATTAACCATCTCAGCCTAACGCTGTGTCCCTGTGTCTCCCCCCCACCGTGCTTCCTTGCAGGTGCGTAGTGCCAACTACGAGGCAGATCCATTTGTGCAAGAATTCCAGTTCAAGGTGCGCGACGAGATGGCCCACGTGACGGGGCGAGTGCTACCCGCCCCCATGCTGCAGTACGGCGGCAGGGTGAGCACAGAGCACTTTATGGTACCCTTCCTTTAAATCACGCCCATTCTCTCTGTTTGTCCGACACGCTCTCCCCTTCCTCAGCCTTTATGCCACTGTCTCTGAGGGGAACTAACTCACTGGCTTCTGTTTGAACGTCACGGTGTCAGTTGTTTTGATTTATTTTTTGTGATTGAGTCTCAATAGTGCAAACCTCGATTCCACCTTAAAAATAAAAAAAAACAAGGCAATTCCTTAATCAGTTTGAAACAGGACTTTAAACAATTTGTCCATCCAAGCTGCCTTCTATCTATCTTTGTTGTTGACCTAAATAAGGTGGATTTAAGAGGTTTCCAGAAGCTGTGTATTGAGACTGAACCACAGTGTTTATTAACATCTGTCTGTTCTTCTGTGAGGAGAGACACCATTATTTTTGTACATTTCATGTTTACACAAAACTCTGATGCCATTATGAACACCACTCTGAGCATGACACACATCTTGCATATCACATCAGTAGTTTTTGTCATACAGTGCATCACACTAGATATGTTAAAGTTAAATGTTTCTCTGGTGAGCACTGAGCTTGCATGGAGTGATTTTTTTTTTTTTTTTTTTTTTTTTTTTTTTTTTTTTGTGTGTGTGTGTCTGTTTGTTTGTTTTTTTTCAGTGAGTGAATTTATTAAAAAAAAAAAAAGAGTGTTAATACATTTTGGTGTGGATGAAGAGTGTGTGTGTGTGTGTGTGTGTGTGTGTGTGTGTGTGTGTGTGATTCCGGTGGGTTTTCATGAAATAAAAGTGTGTGTCACACTTGAGTTTCTGTCTATTCAAGTGCGAGTGTGTATGAATAGTATGAATGTGAGTGTTTGCCCACATGCTCGTGAGTACATGTGGTGAGACTGCAATGTTGTTTCAGAACCGCACTGTGGCCACGCCCAGCCACGGGGTGTGGGACATGAGAGGGAAGCAGTTCCACACCGGGGTGGAGATCAAGATGTGGGCCATCGCCTGCTTCGCCACACAGAGGCAGTGTCGGGAAGAGATCCTAAAGTATGATCATTTACTCATGTTTTTGTTTTATTTGTATTTTTTTCCCAGTAACATTTTCAAACACTCCTCTGATCTGTGATTGGTGATCTGAGATTGAAGATGGTTAAAATATACATTTATCATATTACAAGTCATTTACCAGTTTTACTTTTTCACTATAATGTTTGTGTATTTTTTTTGTCTGTAACTTGTAATTCAGTTTCAAATGATAACTAAAAGAAAGTAGCATCTCTTATTTGAGCAGTGCTGGTGTTTCTTCAGCCAGTATTATGATTTTATTTTATTTTATATCTTTACTAGTTGAGGCCAAAAACACCTGTACAACAACTCAAGTTGGAATTTCAAGCACTTAAGCAAGATTTCTAAACTGCAGGGGTTATGTGACATAATGTCAATATTCATGTCAACATAATAAATACTAAACAACACTTCAGCCTTGACAGCCTTTATCATTCTCCTGACTGTTTAATCTCTCCTTTCACGTGCAGGGGTTTCACCGACCAGCTACGTAAAATCTCTAAGGATGCTGGGATGCCCATTCAAGGCCAGCCATGTTTCTGTAAGTACGCCCAGGGAGCGGACAGTGTGGAGCCCATGTTCAGACACCTGAAGAATACCTATGCCGGACTACAGCTCATCATCGTCATACTGCCAGGAAAGACTCCTGTCTACGGTTAGAAAAAGGCTTAAAAATAAATATTATATTAGGTCCAGAGATATGGTTGTGGTCAAGACTGTGTGGAAACACTGATGCTATTCTGGGATTGAGTGCTGGTGCAATATTCTTTCTTCCTCTGCCTCCCAAATGTATTGTCAGTGAATGTGCTGCACACTCCATTAAAAGTACTCTTTCCATTGTATTAAATATTTGAAATGATTTCTATGTTGTTTTTTTTTTCTCAGACTGACCTTCTTGTATCTTTAATACTTTAAAATGTTTGAATTTCTTTGACTTTGAATTAGATTATAAAGCATAAATTGAATAGCATTCCACTGCTCTCCTATATTCTATTTGCTTTTACTAAGATGACAAAATGACAAGATTAAAAATATATATTTTTTGATGCTTTTTTTTAAAAACTCATAGCGGAGGTGAAGCGTGTGGGAGACACTCTCCTTGGCATGGCCACCCAGTGCGTTCAGGTGAAGAACGTGGTGAAGACGTCACCGCAGACCCTCTCTAACCTCTGCCTCAAGATCAATGTGAAGCTGGGAGGCATCAACAACATCCTGGTTCCCCACCAACGGTTGGTTGTGCTCTCCTTCTCCTCAAGAACATCAATGCTTCCTCATAATGCTTGTTTAAAATGGTTTCTAATGACTTAAAGTGTTCAAAGAAATCTTAGGTGTTAGTATATAAATATCTGTTACATAACGAGTATTCGTCCTGGTGATATTTGCATGGATGCTATAGTCAAACAAATGCTACCATGAAAGAAGCCACTGTTTGTTTTGTCAGTATAATTCATATGTTTGTTATGTTTCTTAATCAATAGACCCTCAGTGTTTCAGCAGCCAGTGATCTTCTTGGGAGCAGATGTTACACATCCACCTGCTGGAGATGGGAAGAAGCCTTCAATTGCAGCAGTGAGTTTTTTTTCTTCATTTTCCACCTGACATTCTCTTCTGATGGGCATTTCTATCTGTTCTCATCTTTCTCACTCCCTCCTGCACTCCTCCATCTCCCCCTGTAATCTATCACCGTCACCCCTCACTGATGCTACTTCTGCTCCTCTCCTCTCTCTGTTGTCCAGGTGGTGGGCAGTATGGATGCCCACCCCAGCAGGTACTGTGCCACTGTGCGGGTCCAGAGGCCCAGGCAGGAGGTCATCCAGGACCTGGCGTCCATGGTGAGGGAGTTGCTCATCCAGTTCTACAAGTCAACCCGCTACAAGCCCACCAGGATCATTTTCTACAGGGATGGAGTTTCAGAAGGCCAGTTCAGACAGGTCAGTGCTAACTTTATTTTTTTCTTTCATAAAAAAATTGGTTGAAGTCAGGTGGAGGAAGCCAGAGCCAGAATTCCCTTTGTGTTTTAGATGGATTTAGTGTGTTTGGGTAATGTTTTTGACTCTGTAGCTGATGGATACTGGTGAAGATGTGTGTGCGACGTTGTGACTCTTTTTTTGGCTTCCTCAGGTGCTGTATTATGAGCTGCTGGCCATTCGTGAGGCCTGTATCAGCCTGGAGAAGGAGTACCAGCCAGGCATCACCTACATCGTTGTCCAAAAACGCCACCATACACGCCTCTTCTGTGCTGACCGCAACGAAAGAGTGAGCCCCCTCCACACACACACACATTTTTAGTGTTACAAAGCAATGATACGCATTAAAGTCAGCACAGTGTGTTACATTTTAATGCACGTTCTTTTATTTTTTATGCTCTGTGCCGTTGAGTACTCGAAATGGGCCTCCTTAATTACCTTGTTTTGTCAATTGGACTATTCACCCTCCTAACCCCTGTAATTACATTCGATTAAAGAATTAGGGCCCAGTACAAACCAAGAGCTCTGGAGTGGCACTCAAGGCCCCCAGAGTAAGACTCCGCTTGTAACAACCTTATTTTCAGTGCGCACTCTCTCACACAGAGTGTTATGCTCTCTGGGCCATTAAGCTTTTAATTGGTTGGTTGGGTGCACTTGGTAAACCTCTGCCTGGGTCGCTTCATCAACTAGTTGTTTTTTCAACAGTTAGAATATTTACTTCCTGCCCTCATTTAATGCTTGAAAAGCTTTGTTTTCTCGTTGTTTTTCTGGATTTTCCAATTTCTGTTCTCCATTGTTTTTAGTGTTAATGGTGCAAGTAAGGACTAACTGACCTTAACTTTGTTTTTGTCAGGTTGGACGTAGTGGAAACATTCCTGCTGGTACTACCGTGGACACGGACATCACACATCCCTACGAATTTGACTTTTACCTCTGCAGTCACGCTGGAATACAGGTAAGACCAAGCTCTTCTCTTTCCTGTCCATTTTGTGAACTTTTACAGCAGTGTTTCATCACACTCTCCTCCATTAAAACTGTAAAGGTTTTCTAGATAATGGGAAGGTATGATGCAATTTTATGGAGCTGGTATGAAGAGCATCATCATGTCTGCAATGAGTCTGTGTGAAATGGCAACATTTCAGCACAAAATCATAAGCCAGGAAATATGCAACATTTACAATATTAGACTAAAGAAAGAGGGACCTGAAAGTCTATAAGGCCAACCAACCTGAGGTGCTGTCATTGTCATCATTGTCATAAGATGCTGTTATGATATGTGCTCAGTGCTGTACAGTTTGTTTTATTTATTTGTTATTTTATTATTTGTTATGCAGGAAGGTTTAAAGGTTTGTCTGGATATACACGGGTTTTGTCTTTGTTCTTTGTTTAATGTGAGCTCACCAAAGCTGATTCCTATCAGTTGTATTAAAATGGGAATGAAGCACAGAATATGAATCAGAGTCTAATAATAGTATAATGGTCATTTCATTGTTTTCTTCCAGGGCACCAGTCGGCCCTCCCACTACCATGTACTGTGGGATGACAATTGTTTTACCGCTGATGAGTTCCAGCTGCTCACCTACCAGTTGTGCCACACGTACGTGCGTTGTACCCGCTCAGTCTCCATCCCTGCGCCAGCCTACTACGCCCACCTGGTAGCTTTCCGTGCCCGCTACCATCTGGTGGACAAAGAACATGACAGGTAAGGAGAGCAGAGCAAATACGATTTTCTTCTTTTTGGACTCCAGATGAAAAAGGTCCTGATTTCTGTGCAGTGTTTTGGTAGTAGCTGTGTCTTTGTCACTTGCAGGCTGTGCCACATTTTCTTGCACACCTACCAATATTGTTTGTCATCCATCATAACGGCTTCTCTCTTGTCCACTCTGCAGCGCTGAGGGCAGCCACGTGTCTGGTCAGAGTAACGGTCGGGACCCACAGGCGCTGGCCAAAGCTGTTCAGATTCACCACGACACCCTGAGGACCATGTACTTCGCCTGAGCTACACCAACCCTCCCCCAATCATTGCCACCCTTAACACACACACAAACACATACAGACGCAACCATGCACGCCTGGCTTGCCAGTCAAGGAGTCCTCATAGGTGCAAGTCCCGCCCCCCCCCCCACACGCCTAGTCAATCCGGACCTGACACTGTGCAGAGGAAAGCAGGGAGGAGGGAGGGGAGGAGGCACCCCCACACTGGACTGAGGATGCAAACGCTGCTTTAAAAACAAACAAGAGAGAAACTCAGCACTATTATGCAATATTAAACCAGCCAACTAGTTTATTTTCACCCTCATCAGGCCCCCTAGTCACTGCCCCTCCTATTTGTTTTCTCCTGTTTGTCTCTTTTACTTGTGGCCTAGTGGGTGTTTTTCTTGTTTGTTTTTACTTTTCCCCTCCTTTGGCACAGCCTGTCTTTATGATCCACTAATCTGCTCCTTTGCCATCTACAGTACCTCAAGTCAGTTTGAGCAGCAGCACTTTTACATTCTGTCGGTCTTACTGTAGTTTGTTGTCAATTCTCCCCAGTGTTTGAAACGAAGGAGCAGAGAAGAAGGGTCAGCCTCTGGAGTCAGTCAGTAGGGTTTGATTTCTTTTGGAATATAGTAGTTTCATTGGACCAGAGGTCCTCTGAGTTGCCACTTTTCTTTTTCTTCTTTCCTCTTGTCTCCTCTGTTCTGTCACTTTTCACTAGTGTATGAAATCACCAGTCACATGTATGGAGCAACATGTTCCTTTGAGCACACTGCCACCTGTTGGCAACGAGGTATAAATGCCCCCATAAACTCACAACAGGTTGATGTTGTCTTTGTAAGGTTTCAGATCAGTTTTGATTTATCTTTAGCAGTCAGCTGTCACATTTAAACGGGGGCAGTTTATATTGGCTGATATATCAATCGCTCAATTGCAGCCATCTATGAATTTTATTTAAAGTATAACACTGTTATTTGATTCTGGTTGTTATTTTTCCTTCAACATTATGTGAAATATTTTATGACTAACTTTTAACTTTTTTTTTTTTTAATCACATAAACATGTAATCTTGTGTTTTTAATCTTAGTAGTCATCATGCATTCATTTCCCTCAGTGCTTTATCTCACATTTCCCTCTCTTGAGTTTGAGATGGCAGTTAAACAGAGATCACGTTGATGGTTTCCTCTAGTGCAATAATCAGTTGAACGAAGGGAAGAGGATTTTAGCGGACTTGAACAACCCAGAAGAACAGTTACACATTTCATTTGAAAGTGAGGGCCCTCGATAGGAGAATCATTTGCCACTCGCAAGGTACTTTTATGTGCTTGTCCTCTGCAAGATGATTGGTCAGCATGTTTTATGAGTTGGCCCTTCCTATTGGGCAAAAACTGTGCAACTGCAGTTTTCATGTTTTACTTGAATTGAAGGATTTTATGCGCCTGTCTGTGGTTTGAGAATATTTTATCATCAATGGGCATAATTTCAGAATTCCTGATTATTAGTTTGCTAATGAGGCTGATTTTCTTAATTCTTTAGAAATACTCATTTTGGAGAACAAAGCTTTTCACCTGACAGCAGCAAAGTGGAGTCTAAAGGCCATAAAGGGGTAGTATTCAAGTGCCTGGTGGAAGTGTTTAATGGTCAAAAGCTGCATAACCTATTATAGGGATCCTGTTTCAGAAGGTAAAGGAATCATATTCCAACAAATGGACAGCATAAGTTAGTTAAAAGCAAGGAAGTTTCACCTGATGCCTCTTATTCTTCTCAACAACCATCTACTGACTTTTCTATACATCTCATTCAAATCATCCTAAGGTCAATATATTTATTGTGTTTGCCTATACAGCATTGTTAGCTGTTAGCTTTGCTTCAGAGCAGCAGCAAAGCAGGCCGAGTTGTCTTTTGCTTAATATTCACCAGATATGGATCCAGCTGCTACAGTGTGTTTGTATCTAATGGGCCGGGTTCATGGGCACGGAGTCAGCCTCGTGATAAAATAATAACTTCAATAAACTCTTTCCTTTGGTAGACAACCAAGTCCAGGACCAGGTTTAATTCCTGTCCATGCAACCGGCCCAAAGTTGGGACTGGCTTCAGAACTGAGCTGAGGAGACGAGTGGATGACTGTCACTTGCAGCAGAAGTACAGCTGTTGAAACATGTATCTGGATTACAGTCACCACTTAGCTCCTCTGTGCAGCTGACAACCTGAAGCACGTCCATGGGAGGGGGGGGGGGGTGTTTTTAAAAGTTATCTGCACTAATAGAAGCATGTGTTTCGGGGCTGAACACAGGCGTGGTGCTACTCATTTTGAATTAGAATCTGAAGCTGAACCTCTTTACGAGACTATATACGAGCAGGCGGGTAGGGTAGGAAACAGTAAACCTCACTCATTGAAGGACAGGAGACGCTCCCACTGCTGCGGTTGGTGTGGGGAGCTCTAGATTTAGGATTTCACTCAGTAGTTTTGGTCAGCATTGAGAATCTGTAAATGGTACATTGACGGACGTTCCCTTGGACAGCGAGGTATAATGTAGGGTCCTACATCCGCTGTCGCGTTTGACTGCCTCTCATAGGCCAGCCTTCCAGTGTGGAAGCCAGTGGGTTTGAGCCTTCATGATATCACTAGTGTCTGAAAGTCTTTTTAAAAAGCCAGATCGAAAGTATATTTGTACATTTTGAATTATGTAATGCACACCACTTATTTTTGCTAACAGAAAAAAAATGTAGTCTAATTATTAATCTTAGTCATAAATGTATCATAAGTAATGGTTAAAAAGTTATAATAACAAAGTTTTATTATTGCAATAGACTGTTGACTTGTTCTTGTGTCACTGTATAACGTATAGTGTATGTGTGAACAGTGGTGGGGTTGTTAAAACTAGTGATGTGTGTTTGGACTGTCATACTGTTATTGATAGGGATGTGGACTTAAATCGCCTCTTGCTTTGATGTTTGGAAAAAAAAAAGCTACAAGATGTTGAATGCTTATTTCTCTCCTTTGTTTTTTTTTTGTTTGTTTGTTTTTTTTTTCTTTTTCTTTTAGACAGTACAGTTAAAGGTTTGTTGTAGAAGAGAGAATCGCTAGAGGGAAATCATTAACATACTGTACTCCAAAAGCCTTTGTATTAAGACATTACATCCTTGTTGTGACGACAAAACATTAGAATAGATGAAGAGTCAGTTGATGTATTGAGCTTCTGCTCTTGAATGTTCTCTGGTTTACTTCAACTGGTGCTGATGCCTGCTCCTTATTAAGAGGGAGAGTGAAAAAGGAATGGCCAAGTGTTTTTTTTTTTTTTTGTTTTTGTTTTTTTTTTTTGTTTTTTTTTTGTAAGTGTTGTTGATCCATTTCAATGGCACGTGATCAAAGAATAACCTAACAAGGGTTAGTAGCTCTCCATTCCTTTGTGTTAAAGCCTCTGGGGATTTACGTTGGATTGCAACCTCTGTTGCTTCCCTCAGACTCCTCTCTCCTTACCCGAGCCTCTTCATGCGCTCACAAATACAAAGAGTCGGCCTCCCGGTAAATCTGTGGTGTGACAAAGCCTGTAATCTTATTGTTGCTCTCTTTCCCCTTTGCTCCCCGAACATTTACTCCCATGTGCCAGAGGACTACATTCCACGGCCGTACAATCCCATCCGATTCCCCTGGGAGGCGTAAAACAGATTAGAGCTGAAGGACAATGTAGTGGGATATTGTGGGTTCTGTGATTAATTCAGGTATGTGTGTGTTTGGAAGGAATCAAAGCTGATCAGTGATGGCTTTGTCAGTATTTGGCAGGTTATGTTGGACGTTGAACAAGTCTGAAGGTTGATTTGTGAGAATTAGAATCCATTTATAACTCACTATCTCTGCTGTCTGTAATGGATGTTTCAGTTTTGTGTATGAACTACACTCTTGAGGGCAGTTGAACACATGTTTACATAGCAGATGTGTTTGCCTAGCTTACAACTGAAATGCCATCAGCTCTGCTTTGCAAATATTAGCTAGTAGAGAAGTGACCTAACACGAGCAAAATCATTTGGGGTCTGTGGAAGTGAATGCTTGAAGGGATATGAAGACATTTATTTATTTGGCCAATTTTTCCTCAACAGACATCTGTGTCACATAGCAAGGGGAAGGTCTTGTTTGTCCTTCAAGTTCTATTAAAATGACTTGTTAGTTTGGATTGAAATGAAAGGGTACACTCAGCTCACAGCTAGCTATGGCCTTTGGCTCTCAATTAGGCTTGTTAACAATACGAGCAAGTCTCTTTTATGGAAGAGCAAACATCTTACCCTAGAAGTGACGACTGTCTGGTGGAGAGAAATAACAAAATTAACTTCAAAAAGGTCAGTGTCTCCCTTTTTCAATGGAAGCAAAGATGTCCATTTTTGAGTAATCAATCAATATCCCTGATTTTGGTTGCTCTCTATTTGCAGTGGAAGGTAGCAATGGAGTGAGAAAAAAAGTCCACAGAAAGTGCCTTTCCTCTTGATGGTGCTGTAAATTGAAAGATAAAAATGTAAAATCAAAGAAATAGAATCTCCTTTTCAAGAACACATTGCAATGCAGGAATGGCTGCATTTTACACACACTCACTTTACACGTTTCTTTTATAGAGATGGCAATGCAAACTCGTGTATCTAGACTTTAAGCCTACATAGAAATAGAATATTATGCCAAGTATACGGTTGTGGTTGAGCTTTCGCTTCCTAGTGCATTTAGTGTCTTGGACCAATGGTGTCGTTGGTACAGTAGAATGTGGGTGGGTGGGGGTCATAGCTGACACTAGCATGGTGTGACACAGCCCGGCCCACGAATGACAAACATAGCACAGCACTTTAGAGACTGCCACTCTCACTTAGACACATAGCCAAGAGGTTTCGATCTCTGTCCCTCCAGTCCCCTTCTTCCTCCTCCAGGAGGAGGACGAGAGGATCCAGACCTCAGCGTAAAAACAAGGAGTCGAAGAGATGTGCGTTACCAAACAAAGCAGTCGGTCATTAAAAGTGTGCCTCATGCTCTCGTGACTTTGTTGTTGGCTCGGTTGAGTCAGCCTGCTCTCGGGTGGCGGTTGTCCCTCTGGAACAGCCACTCGACACTTTGTTACATCTAGGGCTGGGTGTCAAAATGGGATATCAGTACCTCTCAAATTTCCGAAGCATCCCAAAGTTAAAAATAAAAAAAAAATAAAAAAAATAAAAAAAGCGGTCCAGAACTTTTTACAATTGTAGATTTTTGCACTGAGGAGTCGAAGTTTTCTTCTTGAAGGGCATTTTTACTAAGGAAAGCAACACAGCAGGATCTAAATATGTCTTGTGAGACAGAAAAAAGGCATCAGTGACAGAAAATATTTTAGTCTGTTGCACAGGGAAGTATGCTTTCATCAAAATGTCATTTTACAGCAGGTATGGAGATGAAATCAGCAGAACCAGTGTCAGTATTGAAACACTTCTCACGATGCCCAGCCCTAGTAACAGCTCATGGCATTCTGTCATCGTAGTGCAATGCCCTGCCATGTGTCTTGTCCCTAATGAAGGGAATGTGTGCCCAGTAGTCTCCCTGTCTTGAGCCGGTAGGGTGTCGACTGAAAACAGAGGGTGGTCTGTAGTTCTGTGGGTACCTTTTCAGTCCAGGGGGTGAAATCTTTCTATTACAAGAGATCTCAAAAAACACTGCACCTCACTTACCTTGGTATGCTGCATATGTTATACTACATGAAAGAAAACTGCAAATTGCTTTTATTATGACATATAATGCTTGAGTAATGCCTGATTGCGATATTCTTATACAGTAACTATTTTAGAGTCAAAATAAGTATAACTGTAAAAAATATTCTCTGTTTTGTCTTAACACTTATCCGATTTTGAAAAATTGTTCTTGAGCCGACTTTTATTTTGTTGTCCTATTTAAATGTGTTGTTCTTTAAATATATATGAGAAATATATATATGCGGAATATTTTATGGTGTATTTATTGAGAGTGCATTTAAGCGGCTGGAGTCTCCGCATCACATTGCAACATGGTGGGGGTGGAGCCAGGAGGACAAGGCCTTTAGCCCCTCCCCTTCCATGTTGACGCCTTATTCTCCTAGACACGCAAGCACAACAATATGGAGGGGGGTACAAGGTGGAGGAAAAGCAGGGGGTGGATTTGACTTTGTCGAAAAAGCAGCGTGTTGTTGGGGTTGATGATCACAGGCCAATTCCCCCTCCTCCTTTTCTTAATATTCTTTACCCTCCACTCTTCTTCTAACACATGAGAAGGCCAAACGCCAACCCCCACATGTTGCAGCTCGTCTCTGATGAAGGGAACCATTTCTGAACCACACTGACTTGAGTGTCGAATAGCTGACTTTTTTTTCATCCCAGGCTGCTAACTGGTACGTTAGCCATTTAAATTCCCTGAGCCAGTAAGGGGCAGGTGGGAGAGCGTTAAGTAGAGAAAAAAAAAAAAAAACTGCGGGGGAAGGAAGAAAATATGTCGGAAAAGGCTGAATTCTTTTGGATTATGGTGAAAATTTTAGTGTAGGTGTCGCTTTTTTCCTCTTAAATTGTGTCCTGTCAAGTTTTTTTTTTTCTTTTCTTTTCTTTCTTGTGCCAGAACATTTTACACCAGGAACAGGTCTCATTCCACAAGAAAAGACATGCCTCAGCCTTAAGTGCGTTCTTACTTAACTGTCAGATTTCTGTGTGACTTTGCAAAGTCTGTGTTGGGCAGCCTACCAAGAAAACAAGCCTACGTACTTGATCTGCCCAGCATCTTCATCACTTCCCATGTCTCATGTAAACCACTAATGTTGCTACAGAAACTAGTGAACTCTGATGTATGAACAAGTGGAAGCTTTTGAGGATTGCTCTGTCCCATTTGTACTGATGTCAGAACAGAACCAGGTCTGGGTCAAACCGTATGTGGAAACAATTCTTGGCATTTGTTTTAACCAGATGATTCAGATATGAACATGTAATTCCTGAAGGACATAAAAAACATGTGCTAATTTGCCTTTTATACACTTCTACATGCTGTTGCAATTTTATTGGTTCCTCAATTGTCATTAATTGCAAATCCAAAGAACAGTATATTCAGATACAGTTTGACAGGAACCTGGGGGCTCCCCATTGTGCTGGATTACAGAGACCTGTGCCTGTATAATGAACCAAGGATGAATTATGTTGTGATGAATTGCTGTTCTTTTTTTTTTTTGTTTGTTTGTTTTTCTTTTTCCTGTTGGTTGTCCCTCACCCCATAGGACACATCAGAGACATGGAGCTTTTGAGTGTTGTCAGTCCTGTTCCAAAGCAAATAGGCCCTTTGCCCATTAAGCCAAATAAATTTTGGGTAATAAGTGTTTACTGTAATGTTTACTCCCATGGCTATCAGATTGTTTAACCTGTTTTCATCCCATTAGCATTCCAATAACGACTACGAACCAAATATTGCAAAAGAGATTAGGCTCCTGATGCCGCTTTTCCCTTTTACACACAGAATGGTTTTGAAGACAGACACTTGATAGTGGCCAAGGATTTATTTATTTTTATTTTTTTTCAGATTGTCATCATTTTTTTTTTTTTTTTAAATGTAGCATCACTCTTGTGTCAGTCTTATTTCAAAACTAAAGATCTTGGGCTCTGATACCTCTGAGTGAGGCACCAGCAAACGGATGTAACGTTGAACAGTGAACCGTCACCACCAGATGATCCATGTCTCAGTCTATGTTAGCCTATGTTGCAACGGCTCTGTTGTACCAACAGTTGGATTCCTTTCAGTTTTAAATGTCTTTCTTTTGTAACTCTCTTACAGGATGTTGGCCTTTTAGTGTTGCTTTGCTTCAGTTTGAAGTGTATCTTTGACTAATACTTGCAATAAAATGCTTTGCTTTACCTTGGTTGGTCTTGGTGAGATAACGTTGGTGAAATTGCAGAAATAACAGATTGAGAAATAACTAAACATAACCACATTTAGCAGTACACACACGTGTGTGTGTGTGTGTGTATATGTATAAATGTGTATATATGTGTGTGTATATATATATATATGTGTGTGTGTATGTATGTATGTGTATATATATATATATATATACATAAATATGCATGCATATACATGCAGGCTGGGCACAATTACAGTTACAAGATATAAATAGTACAGATAGAAGATCTGGGGGGCTCTTGGTTTTCATGGTGTTTTTCCTAATGTTCAAATCCCTATGAATTTATTCAGACTGGAGTCCATTTTAATCTGGATTTATTTAATTTCAATCCAAGCTTTTGAGATAAATGCTAAAATCACCTGACATGTTAATGTTTGGTGGATACACACTGTGTCCCAAATCCATACTACACAGCCTATTAATTCTTCATGGTATATACCACACAACCATCACAGTATACAGTTGTAGCAGCTATTGTGGAGAAATAATCCATCCTTCCATGATCAATGGGCGTGGGCTGGATACACCCTGGACAGGTGGGCAGTCTGTCACAGGTATGACACATAGAGACAACTATTCATGGTCACATGGACACGTATGGGCTCTTTGGAGCCAATTAACCTAATGTGCATGTCTTTGGACTGTGGGAAGAAGCTCAAGTACCAGAAGGGAACCCACACAAGTACAGGGAGAACATGCGAACTCCACACAGAAAGATCCAAGAACCTAACTGTGGGGCCACAGTGCTGGAAATGAACATGCCTTATTTATAATCACAGAAAATGATACAATACATGAGATATCGTTGTCAAAATGCGACTTTGGAAAATCCCTCCTACAAATACTTTGTAGCTCTTTTGCCTCTAATAACCATATTATAGTGCTTAAAAGTGTAGGACCACAGCCAGGCCGACAACCAGGGAGAGTAATCGGTAAAATGTTCGACACCTTCATCTCCACAGAGCTGCTCCTGCTAAATGAGCTGAAGTGTGTACAGGTGAGATAAGTGGGGTAGATGTGAGCGGAGTCTCCACACACCACGTTGACACAGGTGCTTTGATCTATTTTCCCTGATTGCGCCTCTTTGACTGTGTCGCTGTGTACAAATCATGATATCGACGTGTTTTTCCCTCCCCTGTTGCTGCGTTGCACCTGTTTGGGCGTGATGAATTGCACCTATATTATCCTTGTTGGTACATGATTTCACATAATTCACAACAAAGCTCCACACAGTGGCAACCTGAACAGAGGCTTAATCAGCCATGATAACTGAAAACACCTGTGTGAGTGTGTGGGGCTTGGAAAACTTGCAAATCTGCCTTGAAATGAATATCATTTTAATATTTACACAACTGAAAAGGCTTTAATGCTCTTTAAAAAAAAAAAATAAGAAAAAGACAGGATTCCTTGTCACCAAAGACCTCAGTTACTGGCCACTGACCAACTCACTGGGATTTTTTATAATTTGCAGTAAAGGATTTTATGAATATTTTATGCATATATAACAATTACTTCCTAACATTAAAAAAAAATGGCAGAATTTCCCCTGTTTTATATCAGTGTATATTAAATATTGGCTCATTATCATTGGAAAAGGAGATAAAGAAGCTGAGATATCAGCAGTTCTTATTTTATAGACAGTTACTTCATTAAATAAGCATCAGATTAATGAATAATTAAAGTAAGTCTTAATTGTAACATTTTTTTTTTCAGTATGTATGTTCATACTAGAATAAAACAACAAAATAAAATGTAATAATTTGCCTCCGTGTACATTCAAATTGCACTATATTTAAATGTTTTGTCCCATGATGCAACGAGAGAAACGGTAGCTACTGTTGAAAAGAAGCAAGAATGTGAATAATGTTTTTTTTTTGTTGTTGTTGTCTGGTGGAAAAATAATAAAAAAAAAAAAAGATTACTTTTTTTTTTTCAAATTTTAATTTGGTAGTGGTAATTTTGATCAGTGTCTGTTTGCACACATTTTTTGATTAAAGTCTGTTTGAATACCAAAGACTGCACTTCTCTGCTGTACACAAAAAAACAATGCACTGTGAACGTTAGTACAAAACATACTTGTGTTATAATATAATATTGTTAAAATGTGAATGCATTTGGTTTGATCCATGGTCACCAAAGCCAAATCTCCAAAATGGTTAATTATCTTTTCACTCATACTTTTATATCTGTTGGTTTACTGATGAACTCAAGCGAAAAACTTAGTTAGACCTGTTTATATTTGTGTGAACCTGTTTTCTTTCTTCATTTTCAGAACATCATAATTTTGCAACAAACTGGGGACACATTAAACTGCAGCACAGTGTAATGAGAGAACAATAAACAGCAAACGATCGGTGCCTAGCAGGAACACTTCTCGTCATTAAAAACCTGGAGAGGTGGAGGCTCTGTGTGAGAAACCAGATGCTCTGCAGGGTGGGACTCAGCACTGATTATGTTCACATCCTAACTGTCAGAAACAGCTCAGTCCCCCCACCCGCACCCAGCTAAACCCAACTGACAAAATGATGGTTTTAATTTCTGTACATCATTTAAATAAGACAGAAACTGTTTAGTTGAGCAGGCGTCTCTCTGTGGGCCTAAATGCAGCTGCCACAGTTGCTCTCTGCCTGACAGTAACACGCTGATCGCTCTCGATGATACAGCAGCAGTAATTTGACCAAACCCACTGTTAAAGGTTAAATCAGGCCCCAAATCACAAGGGACAGAAATGCACTGGTGTTTGACTTCAAGTGTGTTGCATTTCATCAGGTTTTCCGCTAAGATTTCTGTCCAATAAATGCTAAATAGTTGCACAAAGAACAAGCAACATGTGGCAATAGGCCAGAAGGTTTATGGCTGGGTTAAACTCTAGACTTAAACCTATAGAGCACTTGAAGTAGTATTAGCACATTTCTTTTTTGGCCTCTTGGGAGGTAGCACGACAAGCTGGAAGCACAAAACTTATATACATCCACAAGTGACACGTTTCATCCGAGCTAAAAATAATCCAGGTGCAACAACAACAAGCAAACTGCAAACTGCAGAGCTTCAATTTGCACATTGAACCAAAAAAAAAAAACATGGCAATGTTTCAAAGACCTCTACTCTTTTTTACCTTTTTGTGACATGTCGTTTTACATCCGTTCCCCTCTCCCATATTGTTGTTATGTAATTGTAAATGTAACTTCAAAACTTTGACTTCAAAAAATTTATCTTCCCTGACTAACCTTGCCATCTACTATGGTAGATGGTAAGGTTAGTCAGGGAATACTGTCCAAAAAACCATGATGATTTTATTCATTCATAATTTCTCAGGCTGCAGTTTCTTGAACTGTTCAGCAGGTGTCCCTTTAAAAGTCATTCAGTCGATGATGGTGACGATCAGTCATGTGTCTCCTTTGCCGCATTACAAGACTGAATTTCCCAAAGTCAAATATTGATGCAAAAGCAATTTAAGCAGCCGGCTCTTAATCATAATCACAAATGCAGCTACATATCGGGCTCTAATTAAAATAAACACCAACTGAAAGTATGTGTCATGTTTGATACATGTCTTAATTACCATTTTTCAGAAATGAGTTTAGGAGCTAAGTGAATGTACAAACGGATCTGATAGCCACTGCCTGAACTGCACGTGTCTAGGTGGATGAATCAGAAAGTTAAAAATCTCTTCCCCTTTTTTGTTTGCTTTTCCTTCCCACAGAATGGCTGCTTTAAGTGAAAGGATGATTTTTTTTTCCCATAATGAATATGAGACACAATCTTACACAGGCCCTTAGTTGCTGTTTCTTTGCCAATTTGCTCCCCCCTCCCATTTTCCGCTCTTGCTGCTTGCCCTCGTCTCAGCAGGTTTCCTTGATGAGGAAATGATGATTAGCTGCATCTGTAACACCTTGACCTGGCAGCTAGGAAGAGTTTGGAGGAAAAAAAAAAAAGAGTGTGCGTGTTTGTGTGTCTGTGTTAGCTGTTTCTTCTACAGTTTTGTTGAACTTGTGTTGGCAAGAAGAAAAAAAAAATTGACACAAAATATCTGTCCTGTGGTGTTTGGTGTAAAATGAGAGTTACGCCAAATAAATGCTGTCACTGTGGACTTCACAGCCAATAAGCTGCAGACCACCTAATTTCCAGGGCACAGCTTCACAAACAAAACAGATTTGCGGTTTAAAATTCAGCAAAGAGGATTCATTGGAAGGCTGGCAGTGAGACCACTTTTTCTGGGATCCAGCAGACACAGTGTGATGATTACATAAGCGCGAGATATCCTTTATTTATTCAGGAAGTCTCAATGGGATCGAGTTCTCTTTTGCAAGAGATATATTGAGAGCAAATCACAAGATCACAGAAGACATGTCAGTCACACACACACAAAAATCTCTTCAGACAGGCCTGCTCATTAAAACAGTAGAACTTCTGAATCCCTCAGAGAAATGAATGTCTCTAACTTCAATTTGTTTCATCCCCGTAGTGAAGAGAACAGTTTCCCAGTTTGGAGCTGGTGTGAGAAACCTTTTCAAAGCTAATGTATCCTGTGATCCAGCGTCTTGATTGTTCACTTTGAAGTAAGAATTATAATAATGGCTGTTTGTATGCCCATTACTGGCCTGGACTAACATGCAGCCCTGCAGTTTCCGCTCTCACCAGAAGTGGGAGCAGCTCACCAAGAAAAAAATCTGACCTGCTGAGGAAAGGATGAGGCTTCACATGCAATATATCAGTATATGTACAGAAGTGTGTGAGTGTGTTGGGAGGAGAAGCCAGAGATCAGACATCTCAAGGGCGTCTATTTGACGGCTGAATGAGAAACAATGATTTAAGAAAAAGGGGTGTGTGGGCATGTAGATGGAGACTCCTGGAAAATATTGTTTTTAACATTGCAGGAGATCTATATTTCAGTGCTGTATCTCGAATGTGACGTTTTCATTTTACCTCTAACCTCTACCATTACTTCTGTCAGTAGGGTGGATGATATACAGGGAAAACAACTTGATTCACAGTCTGGACGCCACTATCTACTCTGTCCCATAGATGACAAATGACCTGGTTGCACAGGAAATTATCACAGACGTCAACCTGCTAAAAGAGGTTCCCCCAGCAGCAGAAGGCCATCTCAGCATGGGACTTGGCATCCATTGGGAACTGTCAGCAGCACACATTGATTTTACAAGCATTTGATTGTGATTGACCATCTGCTGAAATAATACAAAATTGGCCTATATTTTATAATGATTGGGTAGATACTAAACTTTGACTGGGGGGCATTTGGTCTATTGGCAACACTGGCACCCAGTTAGCTTAGTTTAGAACAAAAATGCAATGGGAACGGCTAACGTGGCAAGTATGAAAGACTGTAAGAATCGACGACCCCAAGAATCCATAAAAGTCACTGATGCAGCCTTTTTGCTAAGCTCACTGTCTCCTGATTTGTAGATCATTGAGTGAGAGAGGTGATGATCTTCTCTTCTAACTCTTGCTCCTACAAATCAAAACAAATTAAAACTCCAACAGCAAATATGTTTTCCAGGAAACATAATGCTAATTAGATTTTCTAATTTATAACAGAATGATGACAATGATATGTTGTTAATTTGCGTATGTCTCACAAATAAGTTGATACTGCATTTCCATCCACATCAACCTCCTCCTCGCGACCGCACTGCTGTTAATATGTATAATGCATATTTTCAATAATAGTTTTTATTAATTAATAATATATTTGCTGTTCTAACTCTCAGCAACAAAGCAAATTTCCCAAAATCAAATGTCAACATCTCTCAGTCTCACTATAAATAGCTACTCAAGTTTTTCTCTAATCACACCAGACCACCCAGTCTCCTTTTGTTAGCCCCCCACTGGTCTCTTATCTTTGACCATGAATACGTATAGTTCTGGCAAGGAAATGCAGCTGCGATAAGAGGAACATGGCTGGAATGCACAGAGAGACATTGAATAATTGGAGGTCAACAGAGGGAAGACTGGCTGCTGATGTTTCTCATGGATGTATCATGGATCAGTGCGCTGCTCTTTACAGCTCCGCAGAGAGAGAGCGAGAAAGAGAGAGAGAGAGAGACTACAATGCACCCAACAAACAGGAATCTGGATCTGAATCAGCTTTGTGTGTGTATGTGTGTGTGGCACTGACAATAGGGATGGTGATAAGATAATATTGAGCTGTCAGGGATCAGTCTTTTCTATTTTATGGACTGTGAGGATTATGATGGACCAGTCAAACAGTTTCTCCTTCCTGGTCATTATTCATTCACTGTACACTTGTCAGTCCAGAGTCGGCAATGTATCTGTAATGAATTTGATTATTAACAGATTGTTCTGATGGCGATTTTACAACAGAATTAATTAGGCTCAGGCTCTTTTCATCACATAATTATTTTAAGCCATGGTAGCAGCGTGGCTAATGTCAGTCTGTTGGTCCGTCCACTACTTTGCTCCAGACTGAAATGTCTCAACAATTACCCAGTGGATTGCCATGAAATTTGGTACAGACACTCATGGTGCCGAGAGGATAAAGCCAAATAATTATGATGATTCCCAGACTGTTAATGTAGTGACACCATCAGGTCAAAGTTTCAATTTAGCTCATACTTCAACTGCACTTTGGTGGTTAGTGCTAATTCGACAATGTTAGCAGGCTAACATGTGGCAGATGTTGAACATAAACATTACACCAAACCTGCTGACATCAGCATGTTAGCATTGTCATTTTGAATGTTAGCTTACTGCCGCTGGCGTTTAGCTTCAAACCACCACTGTGTCTGACTACAGCCGCACAGAACTGGGATGGCTGAAGACTTATTTTTACAGCAGTGACTCTGCGGAGTAATTTCTGGGTAACAGAGTCAAATCATGTTTAATATTTTTAATCTTTTCTCTGCAGACAGCTGCTCTGGGCCACTATGCCCAAAACTGGCATGGAGTGAGGATAATTCAGACAGGCCACACTTTTGTGAGAACATACACACTTAAAATTGTAGACAAAATTACATTTCAGTCAGCTTTCTGTCTAAAGATAAGTCTGGCAATATAGAGTTTTTTCCTTTTGTCAACAAATGTCATTAAAAACAATCAATCCTGTCTCTCAGTACTTTTGGGCAGCTTTACCCTCTTTGTAGCACTCAGCCCCAAGTCACATCTGCCATCTCAATTCTTGAAGATGGCTAATTGATTTCCTAACGAGCTGCTTATAAGTCTTACTGAACAATAAATGACACTTTATTAGCTGGAATATTTTCAGCCACAGATTTGTTGCTCTGAGTATGATAGACTGATGAAAAATGCCCTACAATGACAGCATAATGAAGGATGTGACCCAGTGCAACAGTGGCTCATTTAAATGTTTTTAAGCGTTTCTGGACGGTGGAAACTCAATTTATCTATCATTTTTGATTGGTTTTGGATGTTTAACTGGATTTCTTGACAATAATACAAATATAGATACAGTATGAATTCTTTAAAATAAACTCTGTCCTCGCCCTTGGAGCTGTAAGATTTCTTGAAACAAATTTTTCTTACTTATCATATGGAGCCAGCTTTGGAGGAGTCTGCAACTTGCAGGTTCAGCCCCACATGATGAATGTGCCTCTGCTGCACCTCCATCTCCTGGTTAGCCTGATGGGAAGCGCATGAATGCAAAGGAGCACAGGGTACACTAACAATACAATGAGAGCAGTGCTAATGGGCTTGTGATGAAGAGGGGGGAGGGTTTGGCAGAAATCTGGGTAAAGAAGTCATTTGAGAAATGTTCTGCCCCCCATTTATGCTTATGCTGTCAAAAGTGCTCTCCAGAGGGGTAATCTGCCTACAGTGATGTATGTTCTATATATTTCCTGCATTTTCAGCTTTGCAGACTGGTGAAGCTGACATGCAGAGTTAGTTTCATACAGGTCAGGTGCATTTAGAGCAAAGGCACATTACTAACTCTGAGCAACTGTCTGACTTCAGGGGTGAGTGATCTGTATTCCACTCCCATCATTCACAGTTTTCATTCTATTTTCATAATATTTCATCATTGTCTTTGTAGTGTTGTTGCACTTTTATATTCTCATCATACTAAAAAGTGTATTGCAGAGAATCCACAAAGCTTTCTGTTAATAGAAAAGTGAACCCAAACATATGGGGGTGTATGATATAATGAAATTAACTAAAAGTCTTTGCATCTAACAGTGTATTTAAAAAGGCAACTCAATGCGCCTTGAAAAAGTACAGCATTAATGTACATAATGGAATTTAATGCATAATGGATGGATACAAGTTTACTGAGGTTACTTTGCTGAGGTTCGGCATCATTGAGGACTGTTGTATCTGAAAATGAAGCATCTTTTCTTTGATAGATTTTGAAATATCGGCATTGAAAGCAAAAATTATCTTTGGCTAAGTCTCCCAAAGGCACGCCTAAACTTTCATGGCAGATGTTCAATTGCTTTTTCCTCCCACACCTGATATAATTTGTCCTCCATTTGACCTCTGGTTCTTCTGGTTTCCGTTTCCTCCAAGTGGTCCAATGTAGCTCTGCTGAGCAAAGTCATAACAGTGCTGGGGATTAATGGGTTCATTTCTCATGCAGTGTGATTGGTGTACTGTGAACATTAACTTCTCTGGAGTGGATGATAATGTACCGAGTGTTATCTGTCAGACACAATCTGCAGTGTCTTGATGAACATCAAGAACTCTTTGACAAAGGGAGAAAAAAAAAGCACAACCAAAATTAACAAGAATCCCAGAAGATAAATTTATCCTCACACAAATGAATGCGCTGAGGGTTGGGACTACATCTCACTAGAAGTACAACATATCAGGCAATGCGTACAAGTCAGGTATGAGATTGTACTGGAAGCCATAAACACATAAAACAAATGTTTATGCTGAATTTAATGTTTCTACTCTCATATATACTGGTGGTTATCTGTGCAATGT
Source organism: Rachycentron canadum (assembly GCA_038496675.1). Lineage (NCBI taxonomy): Eukaryota > Metazoa > Chordata > Actinopteri > Carangiformes > Rachycentridae > Rachycentron > Rachycentron canadum. Next base: position 6,989,336 of record CM076653.1, read on the forward strand.
AGACTGTTTGTTTGTTCAGCATTATAAAAGAGACAAAACAGATACACAAAAATGATGCATGCATTTCTTAAAAACATCTTTTATGGAGAATTGAAAATTTTAGCCACTTTGGTCTTTGGTCAGGTGAACAAACTTGATTACAAGTAAATTGTCTAATATTTAATATTTTTTCTGTAATCACTTTAAATCTGCATTAACAATACAAAATAACTTGCTCTGTGTGTGTGTGTGTGTGCGTGTGTGTGTGTGTGTGTGTGTGTGTGTGTGTGCGTGTATATACACTGTTATTCTGAAAAATCCATATTTGAAGCTAATGGCCTGGGAGATAATGATAATGATAATGGGCGACTTTGAAAGTGTGAAAGTTTGGAAAGTTTCCAAATGCCCTTATTGATCATTCTCTGTGCAGTATGTACTTTTATATTATATTATAGCTTATTTGTGATCCAAGCTGGCAGTTATTATACCAACTGTCTAAGGCTAATTGTTGCTATTACAATAATTTAAGTAACTGTTAAATTACTGCTGGGCTTACTGCTATGCATTTTTTACTCATACATTTTATACTCTTGTGGATTTTATGTCTACTTAATTCAATTCTGTTCAACTTCCTATTGGGACTTCATGCTGCTCTTTCACCCCTGATAATTTGTTTTTTCTCAGCATGAGTGGCGACGTGCCTAGTTTGACAGACAGCCTCCTTGTTACTGTATTAATCAGTTTTTTTTTTTATAACACTGCCTGATTCTTGATTATGTAATCTCATCTTTTCACAGTTTCAAGTTGCGTCCATTGCATACATCAGCTGCTGTCTTCAAACTTCATTCCAAGAGTGGTGATCTCGCTGCAAAGCTGTGAACCTAAATCCATGGTGAAGGCAGAAGATTTGTCAAAATCTGTAGCAATAACAGATGAGAGAACGATAACAGCTCACAACTCTGTCCTCATGAAAAATTTAAGGTATTTCTTCTCAAACTGAAACTGTCTTTTCTCATATTTATTCAAGTGAGTTGTTGAATTAATGAAGTAAATTTCTGTCACAGTCTGTGAGGGGATTTCATTACAAAGACAATACAGGACATTTAAATACAAAGCAAAGTTGATAAAAGCATTACAAAATGATCAATACTTTTACTGTTAAATACACAGTGTCAGGTGCAGCCCAACAGGAGGCAGTGTACAGGCACTGCCGGTACTTTAAGATGAATATCCATTTTTAGATATTTTTTATTTGCCAGCAAGCAGTTCACTCTTCACATTGTTCCACTACAGTGTAAGGTCATACTGCTTACATGACAGGAAGTTCCTCCCACATTGTCAAGTTCATTCCCTATCTCCTGTCTTGGACCTCTGAGTAACAAATGAAGCCTAGATGGAAGCATCCAAGGGTTCGTGCAGACTTTCTCTTCTGTAATTGTGCCTGCGTCTCCTGGAAAGAAAGTTAAATTTAGATCAAACAGCATTGATAAAGCACACACTGGCTTCAGTTAACATGACTTGTTGTTTTGTCAGTGGATGTACTCTGGCCTGTCATGCCCTATGTACCATATATCATGTGGGATGTTGTGTTTCTCTGCACTCATTTCACTTTGTACCCTCAGTTCTTTCTCTCTTTTCTAAAGCACCTACTCCCAGTGTCTTATTTTCTCTGTGTATGGCTTTATGATCAGAACATAGCCTGAAATGAGATTTGTGACTGTGCCTGCCGCTGTCTGTGTGCATTACTTTACCACCACAAAAAAAATGCCAGCACTCCTCCAAACAGCAGCAGTAGGATGAGACACACCACAGCCACCGTTGTTCCTCTGCTCTCTGTCTCACAAGGTGCTGTCAAGTAGGAAAACAATGATGAGATGAAGAAAAAAAAAAACCAAGTCATTTGACATGGCTGCTCTAACAGGCCAGAAAGGGCCACTGCAACAAGTCTCTACAGTCACTACACTGACTGGAAGAGCACGAGTCAACAGGAGGTATCCTGAAATACCCTGAGTGTCTTTGGATCATCGCGCCTCTTGGCAGATGCGAAGAACTGCATTTGTCTCGCCTGTTTAGCTGCAGTAGCAGTAGTGGCGTTCGTGATTTATTGATTGCACTGCGAAAAATCCTTTATCACTGAAAAACCACTGGTGATACAATACACAGAACAAAGTGCAATCAGGACACAGGGCTCAAGTAGACACAACCCATGTTATAAAGGAGTCTGATGAGCTGACTTTAAATAAAATGTCAATAGACAAATAGCTATTGCCACAATCTCATAATCTACGTACCTTTTATGCAAGTAAAAGTAGCAATACATCAATGTATACTCTACTACAGTACGCACAAGTTCAAGTATTTTATAGAACTATTGTTTACAAAATGTACTTAATCTGTCAAACTTTAAAGCACTCTTTAAGTCTGTCTGCCCCATTTTTTGAACACAATATCTCAGTGACATCTTAAAGTTTCTTTGGCATAAAAATGTATTTATACTTAAGGATGAACTGATTATAATTTAGTGGCCAAAGTCACACTTGTGGCCTCCCGAGTGTGATCTCAAGATCAGCTTGGGTTTGGTGCAAAGATTCACTTGGACTCAAACATGAAGTCACACATAGAACTGGGTAACTAAAGTCTACACATTGAGTGATTTGGATGCATTTAATGTATTTTGTATATAAAACACTAACGTGCTCAATGAGCTGTCAGATGAATGAAGTAAAATAAAAAGTACAATATTTTACTCTGGAATCTAGTTCACTTGGAGCATAGCACTGACATCACAGTGTTATCAAATGCAAAATGTTAATATTGTGAATATTCTAGAAAACTAGTTTCCTATTTACATATCCAACAAACATGGACCAATGTTGTCATTCAGAGTTCTATTTCTGGCCACCGATATTCAATCACCACCAACTCCTGAGGGAAGTATCTGGCTCTTTTCGTGGCTAAATTATCCAATATGTTTGCCAGCTAGTGGGTAACTTTATATGTCTGCTGTTTGCCAGTAGGGAGAAAGCATACGGTCAATTTATTGGAGCTTTTCACTGAGAAAAACCTGTGTCAGGGAGCAACCTTGATGAAAGTTGGGGCCTTGAACCAAAACAGTGAGCTGAAAGATGCTAAAACACTGTGGATCTAATGGCCATTTCATATCACAAATCATTTGCTTCACTTTAAGCAAAGTAAATACAGTAAATCCACGTTACTTCTGCAAACTGCACAAAGGTCTCTCAGCACAATATTGGTTCCACACAGAGGCACAGACAAACAATAGTGTCAAAATCCTACCTGCTGTGTAGGTGGCAGAACTGTAGCCCAGTTTGTTGCTCACCGTACAGGTGAAGTGGCCACAAATAGGGGTCTTGGTCACAAACAATGTTTTTCCATCTTTGGAGACTCTTCCTACAGTCTTGGTGATGGCGATTCTCTCGTGGAGCCAGCTGAAGTGAGGGTCCGTCCCCCAGGCCTCGCCACAAACCAGTGAGGAGTGAGACACGTTGATGCTGACGGAGACGTGGTGCACCGCCTCTGGAAAGGAGGAAGAACAGAGATGGGGATAAGTGTGAAAGTGGGTTAAAGGAAATGGAGGTAAAAAATTATAGCTGGATTGAAACAAGGGGAGATATGAAGTGTTCAGCAATGGACATCTATCTGTAAAATGAGACTCATGTCACATGCCTGTCCAAGTGGGTCTAAGACAAAGAATCATGAGAGATGTTTAATGCTGTCAGGAGAAACTGACTCAGTTTCACAGACAATAATGAGAATGGAGAGTGAGGCATAATGTCGGCGAATGGGATGATGGAAAACCCTGAGAGCTGAGAGAGCAGATGTAGAGAAGAGCAGAGCTGATGAATTGATACCATTACAGCAGACAGATGAGAGTAAAAGCAGCGAAGCTTTTGACAGAGAACTAGAAAGCTACAGTGAGACCGAAATCATCTAAAAGCACAGAAACAAAGCAGGAGACCTACAAAGCGAAGCCCATCGGCAAATTTAATTTCATTATTAAATGAGACATTCGCCATCAGAAAGAAACAATGCCTGCTGGCGTGAAATTAAAGCACATTCATTATACCATTGGTAATTGTTGGAGTTAACTCTCCAAAGGTCAGCTGAAGAGTATTTGAAATATTTCTGCTTTCATATCATTACTCTGAGATGCATGTAGGCCTACGAGACTTCATTTTTACACAAAATGCTGTTATAAAAAGAGAAAAACAAAATCATGTAATTCTGCTTCAGAGCAGCTACTGAATGGACTTTGTTGTTTTGTCAGCAAAGAAATCCAGTTTAAATTGATTTGAGATAGAGAAAACATCTAAATGATAAGCCTGGAGAAGCCAAAACCTTCAAATATTGGTCATTTTCATTGGATAAACAACTTCAAGGGCAACTCATCATTTGAACTCATAGCTTGAACATGACTGTTTCATTCATTGTGAAAGGGGTGTGGTATAACAGGGAACATCATCTTTTACAGATCTTTATTTTTCAGCCCAGAAAGTAAATGAAGTAAGTAACATCTGTTGTTAATGAACACTGTGGTATGGGACCAGAATCAATTTATAGAGTATGGATAAAGTACTGACTGTATATGTAATTTAATTACTTAAGTTCTTTTAAAATGACTAATCAATTATTGAAATTAATTCATTTTTAACGGCTCTATTGTTTCAGCCAATAACTATAATGTTCACAATAGATATCACATTAAATTCCTTCACATGCTGTGCATCATACTGTACCATAATTCTTGACGATGCATTGTGCAGGGGTCTTGGCTCCTGTGTGATCCGTCACGGTCACAGTGTACACTCCGGCGTCCGCCGTGCTGTATCCATTAATCTGAAGTGTCATCTCCTGCTGCTCCACGTTCACACGGACGTTTGGGGTTGTGCCAACACACTTGAAGCTTTTGCCAGGGCATGTAGCCAGTGTCACTCTTGTGGGAGTGTTTCCAGTTTCGGGTTTCCGTTCCCAGGTTACCATGGAGATCTCCTCAAGGGGTCCTAGCTCAATCCGGGCTTTCAATACCAGACTGGAGCCATGGATTACATGCACAGGCTGCTCACTGAGGATGTGCACTGACATACACTGGAGGGCACATGGCACTGAGGGCAGAGATGGGACCATTTGTTACAGGATGCCCTTCAGTGTGTGATGCTTCAGCTCACATGCCTCATACAAAACATATGTTTTTCTGTTCAGCTGGCCACGATGACCTAAAGTATTCATGGTCACATCAGTTTTGACATTTTGGTTTCTCAGGGGTTTGTAGTATTTGGGTAGTACGGGAAACTAATAAAACAAACACTGGCATAATACTTCATCTCCATCCGTGGTGTGTGCTTTATGAATATGTATAGCTGTTTTCTGTCAAACAATGTCAAGCGATGATTTATAGTGCGTGACAGCCATGCCTAATGTGATATCCATCAAACCACATCAATATCCTAAAATCTGTGTCAAAATTGCAGTGGACCTGTTAAGCCTGTGTGTGTTTACCACAGGGAGTATTAATCATGTGTCTTAACTTGATAGGCAAAGGATGGAGGAGATGTAAATAATGCAAATGTGACCATCAATGAAAACAGCAGTTTACAGCAGTTCTTTTCCATTTGTCTCAGGGGGCTCTCAAAGAATTGAGAGGATAGTGCCGCAATTTTTTAAGTCTATATTTGAACAGTATTCAGGTGCCCGTGTGTACACTGAAAGATGTTTTGCTTGCTTAAATCACCCCTTCTGTTCCTAATCCTTTCCTAATGCACTTTCAGGTGAAGTGATAGGGGACAAAATCCACAACTTCAGACTTTCACATGATTGATGTTAATTTCCTGTGTGAAACTAATAGTCAATATTGTTCCTTATAGGTGTTTTAATCTTTTCAACCCAAACTTCTATCTTTTATCTTCCCTTCTAACTAACCAAGTAGTCACAATGCTTCAACCTAAACAAAGTTTGACCACATGCTTATTCTTGTTGCCATGATGACAAAGGTCCAGTAGCCGTGCTGGTACGCAGCTATGGGTCGTATCCAAAGGTATGGACAAATTACCTATGTTCTTCTTCTTTGTGCTCACTGAGGCCACAGCAGTCTGTTAGACAAATCAATTGGATATCTTTACAGTTACAGCCTTTATTAGAATAAAAATCCCTTTTCATGTTTCCTTGTTGAGCAGCAGTGGAAAGATAGTGACACAAAGAAACTCTTTGTATTAAAAAGCCTGTAACTTTAGAAGATATCTACTCGATTTGTTTAACTCAGACGGTTGAGGCCCTGCATTTCTGTCAGATTAACCTCGAAGTGTATTCATGCACAAAAAGAGGACTGTGGATGTGTGTGGATTTTGCCCCCTAAGTTATACTGAAAGCACAGGAGGAAAGATTACAGCAGGCAAAACCTCCCACGGGCACCTGACTGTTTCAAGACAGACTTAATCTTTATTTATTTATTTTACTCAAAATCATTAGGATGGTGCAGACAACAAAAAGCCTTACTTAAGAGAAGCAGCAGGGCGACTCTCCAGCACAGGAAACTCTGTCGATCCATAACACCTGCTGATGTAGATAGAGAACAGAAAGAGGAATTTGTCCATGACCTCAGCAACAGCACACCATTTCCTCTGTACTCATGCAGCAGGGGTGCCACCACAGCAAGAATAATAACACCACCTCCAAAGAAAATGTGAAATTAGAGTGAGAGCAACAAACAATTAAAGCAGCATGTCCCTCTATTAAAAATGTAATCCAAATGGTCGGGGTATCTTTTTTTGTTCTTAATTTATTTGTGAAGTATCCAAAGTACAACCGTATTGGCACTGCAGACAGCACTAGAATCAGAAGTTGGAACAAAATGAGGACGGGTCTGCTGCCAAAATTAAAATGAACCCCCTCAAGCACAGCTGCTACAACAAAAAACACAGAGAGAGGAAACACTGATAACTGTGCAGGAACACAACCCGACCTGCATGCATTAAATATAACCTGGAATTCACCTTGCTATTTACCTTGAAGATCCACATCAAAAGCCCCTAGTGTAGGATTCACCTACCTTTCCAAAGGTGAGACAAACAATCCCGTCAGAGCCAGAGCTCCTTCGCTCTGTGTTCACTTTCTCAAAGGTTAAGGTGCAATGCAATTCACTCAGCGGGTAGATTTATGGCCCAGAATAAAACAATATCTTCAGAGCAATTGCCATTGAGAAATTATCTAGTTAAAGATGACGATTCCAGTTGTTACAGCTGCTACAGCAAACAACGTTAAACTGGACTGAAGCTAAAAAGTTTTTGGACCTTCTTCTTCTTCTTTTCCTCTCTCTGGCCTTTTCCTCTTGCTTGTTAGGTCCAGTCAGTGAGTCACTTACAGGCGTCACCTTATTTTCAAGCAGTTTCCTCCCCCCTCTGCCTCCCCCTCTCTTTCCTGTACAGTGGGGAGTTCTTTCTGCTTTGTGTTTTAAATAAGTTGACTTTCCATTGTAAACACCCTAACCCACCCCATCCTTTCTTGGACCTGTGTTTTAGCACATGCTCCCACAACAATACAACATGTTTGATTTTGGATTTTCACACCACTGTTGTTGCACTGTTTGTACACAGAGATAAAATGCAATGGTATTCTTTTGAAGGGAAACCAATGACAATGCTGGAACTCAGCCTTATGAAACAGGCTTTGTACTGTTGGCTCTTTATCCAGCACTATTTGCCCAACAGATACAATACATTGTCTTGATTTACGTATGTAAAGAGGAGCTAACAGATGAATTACTCTATTCTATGTAATTCTTTTTTTTTTTTCCAATAGTTTTTCCTTGCAAGCTCATGAGACACACCTTGTAGCATGTAAAGAGGAATGCTGATGATTTGATTCTAATTCCCCTGGGAGAGATAATTTAGTCTATGTGAAGTTGAACAGAAGTCTGCTTAATTAACAGTGAATCGGTTGCTGATTTAATGTAGTCATTTTGGAAATTAAGGTCATATTGTGGCCTTTTGCAGCACACATAAATCAGAATTTAATCCTCAGCTGGTAGCAAGAACATGGAAGAAAAATCTCCCGTCAAACAAGATGACATTATAAGATCAAAAGCTCCAGAACAGCCACTAAATAGGCCTTGAGATGAGATTGTTTTGTCAGCTGCAGTCCTCTCTTACACTACTACAGCAGTGAAGCATAATGACATCAGTTATTTCTGGCTTAGCTCTGCAGTTTTTCACTTTAGGAAATGCATCCTGGGGCACGGATATAAAAAGTGATTTAAAATTGATTATAAATCCATTTGTATTTGCAGAGGGGTTGTGAATAATCATGGGAATAACAGCTGTGGCTCCCTCTGAGTTCTTTGTCAACAGAGGAGTGCTGTTAGCTGGGATTAGCCAGTGGGTGGCACTAATACATCAGCTGAAAAAACACTTTGCCCTCTTGACAGCCTTTTTTTTGTATCAACATATGCTTCTGGTTCCCTATGCAAAATAATTAGTGTCTGGTTTTTCTCCACATTAATCCATATCATTGCAGTGAACAAAATAAGCAAAGAATTGAATGCATAATGTTATTACCTTTATACAATTTTATCAGCCACTTCATCAGATCATAGCTTCTGTGTAACATGGTGAGGAGTGATAATAAAAATGAATTATGAATGTTCAAATGGCAACAATCACCATTTTGAGAAATTAAATGATTACATTTTCTGAAAAGTGAGATGTTTTCTGTCAGCAGTGTGGCACTATCTCATCGGCTCATCAATATGAACTACTGATGATGCACATCAGTAGTAGCAGTACCATTGTATACTGCTTATGGTGAGGAAACAACATTAATAATCTTAAATATGAAAAATGCAAAGATACCTAAGTATTACTTACTGAAAATACCAGAATAAAAGTAAATGGTTTGCAGAAAAAAAAAAAACACCCCCTGTGTATGATACAAAATGATAAATAATTACATTTTTGTTCATTGATGCATATGCAGTTGTAGTTGGTCAACCATTTTCTAAGTACTTTGCACACACAGTAATAAGTTGATTTAATTTACATCAGTGAATTGCAATTTATTAATGTCACCATGAATTTATGTGAAATCAAATCTGTAAATTTAGTAGATTACAACACAATTGCACTTGCAAGCAGGTCTTGCAAATATATGGCTGCGGTTCCTTTAAGAGCACAGGCGTGTCCCCGACAGGTGCGCGAGTAGTCGAGAAACAGGAAGTTGACGCATTAATTAGCAAACACGATACGATACGCGTATGATACATGATGATACAGTTTATTTCCGGGAACAAAAATGAATAACAGCGCAGGAGAAAAATACCGCGGTGAGTTTCATACAGCTCATTCCTCTTATCAGTGTTCAGGAGAAAGTATTAACATATTTGTTGTTTGTCAGCGAGAAACTGAATTGTGTGTGTGTATATATCTCTCTCTATATATAGCACAGTAATAATAGCGAGGCTCGTGCTCAGCCTTTATTGGACAAAGTTTGTTTAAAAAAAAAAAAAAAAACCCAGAAAAACAACAACAGAGATTTATCAGACTTCACAGTAAAAGTAATTTTGTGTGTTAAAGGGTTTAATCTCTCTGCATACCGGCCTGACTGACGACATGAGACAACCTCTGCTCCTTATCAGTCTCTCACTGGCAGGTAAAACAATTTGCACTGACAGCCTCCTCTTCCTCAACAGTAACGTTCAAAATGGTTCAAACAGCTCGGGAAAGTCTCTAAAGAGTATCGGTTGAGTCTGTACTGTGGGGGTAAAAAAAACCCAAAAAAACACACACGACAGGGAAGAGAAGCTGTGGTATGCCAGACACGTCCATAAAACAATTGCATTTAAAGTAGAAAGCTCGTCTTAACTGCTCCTAAAACTGCGTGACTGCATTCCCATCTGTGCACTGACTACTGAGTGACGTGATGCCTTCACGGACTCCTCCCAGGCTCCTGCATGTGAGGTTTCAGGCTCACTCAGAGTGACTGGGAGATTTTTATCAGTTGCTGAAATGAATACTTAAAAATAGTTAAGTCCAAGCGATGTGGTATTTGATAGCAGAAATCACATTGCCTAACCTGACCATTGAAATTAGAACAAACACAGATAATGCAATATCCTAAACATTTTTAGAAACTGTAATGCAAAAATAAGAGTAAAGTACAAACAATTAAAAAAAAAAAAGAAAAAAAGACAAATGTGACAAATTTATTTTCTGAAGGAAAAGTTCTGTAATATAGATTTTGTTGCATTTCCAAGGCCTGGTCATCAACACAACACACAAAATGTAATGAATAAGGCTGATGATGCTCAAAACGACAATATATTGAGTCTTGTTTGTGTAGTGAGCCTGATATAGCTTATTCTTCTATTAAAAAGAGTGAGCACTTAATCCTGCTGCGCTGCCGTAAATACTCACAAGAACACTTAATGTGTATTAAGAGTGCATGTGCTGAAAGTAGTCCCCAACAAATGTACTATAGTTATCAACTGTTAAAGAAAATTACATAAAACTTTAAAGAACAGATCTAAATTATATTTTCGGACAGCCTGTAATGATTTATCACTAAGTAGGAACAAATGGGCTTGTGTCATACAGGGTAGACAAGCGACAAAATGTTAACAGTAGTAGTTAGTATTTGTTTTGTGGTGAAGATCTTGTAGTAATGTATATAAGTGGTTTTTGTGGTACCAAATTTTAAAACCAAAATTTCTTGTTGTGGTTATACGCTGGTATATTAGTGTTGCATAATAGATGCATAAAAATGAAATCGATCACGCAGCAAAGATCTGCATTTGGTGTTTGTACTTTTGCAGCAAGATGAGCAAAGAAAATAAGCACCAGGAATGTAAATGATATTTTAATTTGTTCATTAACTAAGGGTTGTTGTTCATGCATGAAGATAATAATTAAAGTAATAATCAGCAACATTTTCATATAATTAAATATTAATTTCCTGGCTGTCTATTGGCAATTGATACAAAGTGATTCAACCTACACTCTTCGTAAAAGCTTTTTTTCCGTTACAAAAATGCCTGCGGTTTGGTGGATGTGTCTCTGACAAGGATCCTTTGGTGCACAAGAAGTGATTTATTTTATATTTCTAGAAACAGCTGTTAGCTCAGACGAAACATATTATTAGAAAGAACAGTTATACCCATTAGACCCACACGCAGAAACCTAAAGTTCAGCAATGGAAAGCGAAAACTTTTCTGGCTGCCAGTTATTCTCTGTGGTTTACAGTTTTATCATCACTTCATTTTATTGCAGTTATTATTGTCATAAATTCTGGGCTCCCTGCCATTTTTTGTTTAAGATATCTGCATTTAAATTCCTTTCATAGTTTTATATTACTTGTAATTATAAATCTATTGTAAGTTACTCAATTCTTCTAAGTCATATTCCCTGCTTGTTTGAATTGCCTTTTGTGTTCTGGCCTTGTAAAAGCTGTCCAACAGGATACAAAGGCAACTGAAACTGCTGCGTCACCCATGGGTGATCTTCACTTGACTCAATGATTCAGAATATTTCTGTCTCAACTGTAAATACAACAGGGCCACTGATATTTTTAATTGAGCACTGAAACGCATGTTGTCTTTAACGCCTCAGTGTGGAAACCTGAATGCAATCCATATAGCTGTTGGCTCTTGTCATTTTATACTTGGCTCCCCTGTGAGAATCGTGTAAAGGCAGTCCAGCGAGACTGATCAAGACCATATTGATTTGATTCACTATAATTCATCGGCCAGAGCGTTCTTGCGTGGTAGTTTTATATGCCAGTAAAAGGGCACTGAAAATTCAGTCTGGGTTTTCCTGCCTTAATCTGTAATACCAATACAAACAAGAGGAAGCACTGGCAGCCAAATCCAAAACCAGATTTAAAAAATTTTTTTATTTTTTTTTTTATCCGTCTTCACTCACATACAGATTACAAATGGACAAACGGCATACAGCAGTTTAACGCCTGAATGTGTAAAATCAATCGTTTTTTATAAGGTTTCTGAAAAATTGCCTATGCACGACTGATTCTTGAGAAGAAGAGAGACAGCAAATATGATTTTGACGCGGCTTACGCTAAGTCAGGCTAACAAAAACACAAAATAGATGTTTAGCCTGGGATCACTTACAATCCAAAAAAACATGGTGTGAAATGTGCAAGGAAAAAAAAGAGTGTGTACCTTACTAATAGGTTTTTACCCCTTGAGCCCAGTCGGTGTGTATCTATAGATTTAGTTCTCTGTGGTGGTGAAAGCAGTATTAATACCTTTCTGGGCCTCAACCAATTATTTCAATGAAACCGTCTGAGAAGTTTAGAGGAGAAACTGCTAACAACTCCTAGACATCTGAAGGTGACAAGGGGCCCCAACTAGACACTGTTTATTTGTTACGGCTCATAAGATAGAATTGTTTTGATTATTTGCAGTACATTATTCTGTTTATCAATGTAAACAGTTTTGAATGTAAAATCTGCAAATTATGCAAACTATAGCTGTCTAAAAAGAATGAAGGGCTCAATATTTCCACCTCAAATGTTTTGGTATAAAGTAGCATAAAATGGAAACAGTCAATTAATGCACTTAATTAGTAATGCCACTGATTCTCCTTTTTGTTTTCTGTTTAGTTCTCCTCTCTGCCAATGTGCTGCTGGCACAGGACCCGGTAGAGATCCAGTTCCAGATAGACCCAGTGCTGGTTCAAACTGGTACTGATATAGTGTTCACAGTGCTGACAGTGCCTCAGGTCCTGTCTATGACATGGGAGTACCAAGGAGGAATCGCTCTTGGTCTGTGGGCTGGGGGAACTGCAGTGGTTGATACAGTGCCCCAGTTCCAGGGAAGAGTCACCATCAGTGCCACCCAACTCCGAATAGGAAACGCCCAGCTCCGGGATGCAGGGAACTACACGGTGATTGTGGTCCCCATCGCTACCACCGGCCTGACTTCTAACTCCAGATCAATACAGCTGAGGGTGTTTGGTACGAGATAAACAGTGGGCCCGTCAGTGCAATCCAAGAGACAAGAGGGGGGAGGCAGGAGATGGGAGGGCTGGTGGAGTAAGCAGGAGAGGGAGGTTTTGAGGGAAGTGATAATGTTAAGGAGGACCAGAGGGGAGTAAAACGAGGAGAGGGAGGATTTGGGGAGTAAGAAAATTAGTCTGGGAGGTATAATGAAATTAGTGACCCATAGTAGGCGAGGTAAAATTAATGAAAAAGAAGGAGGGGATGAAGCTAGTGGCTCGGGGCTCTATGCTAATCAGAACATGTTTGATATGCAGCGCTCATGCTCTCAGATGTTTGATATTGTAGCATTTTAAATGTAGCATTACATCCACATACAGTACATACAGTATTTGCATTTGCATAATTTACATTCAGTACCATAATGTATCCTGAACACCTCATAGTCTCTTTATTTTCAGTCACCCACCCACACTAGAGGGATGACATACTTTCTTGTTTATCCTTCTAACCACCAGCACATTATTTTTTTTTGGGAGGGGGTGGGGCATGCTAACCAAACTGTTAGAGGCACTAGTTTTGCTATTGCTGAATTGTCACATCCTCCAAACTCACAACAGCTAGCTCATGACATAGAACAGGCAAGTCCTCTCAACCGCCTTCTTACTCACCTTAACTCACTCTGGAAATGAGAGGCAGCTAAAATCCGACAATATAAAACACTACTGCTGAGTCACTGGCAAGCAGGAAAGTCTGCAAAAAATGCAAGAGACTTGAGCTACTTAGTAGTTGCTTGAATGTTTTTGTTTGCTGTTGCTGCTGTGGTTCTCTCTTAGTCACTGCCTCCTCCTCCATCCATACGCCTCCTCTTCTCCCTCTCCAATTATTTAACTTAGGCTGCCCGCCAAGAGGCATCTCGGCTACCACTCATACCGTCTGCCCCCTTATTCACCATCTGTGCTGCTATCTGAATCCTGTCCTTTCTCAGCTCTCACTTGCTTTGATTACAACAAATTATCCTCAGCAGAATAATAAAACTGCCCTCTATTGTCCTGTCACTCCAACTTTTGAAGTGTGCTTTCTCATGCTCTATACCAACAGTAATAATGCCTCTAGAAACCTTTCCTGGGTTATTCTGTATTCTGTTGGAAAACCCTGTATTTTTCTTTCTCCCTGTAGATCCAGTGGCCGGGGTGAGTCTGGATGTTCCCTCAGTGGCTGTGGAGGGGAGAAATGTGTCTCTTAGTTGTACATGGACTGCTGGGACGGAGACGACAGTCCAGTGGGGCAAAGGAGGTGCAGCCATCACTCCGGACTCCAGGATCACCATCTCCGGTGGCTCTCTGGTCATTAACCCAGCCAGACGGGATGATTCTGGAGAGTACGCATGTACCGTCAGCAACCTTGTTAGCGCCCAAGCTGCCACACAGAGCCTCACTATCTTCTGTGAGTTTACACTGATCAAGACAAGTGGAAACTAATCTGCTGTAGTCACTGCAAATACAAGTAGCTTATCTGCTTATCCATATTGCATTGCATACACTCTGCTGAACCACACTCAGATTGTGCAGAACCTGTCTGTCTTCATCACATCTTTAATTCTAATGTGACAGTCTGACAGTAATATCCAAAAATTCAATGACTAACCTCTGGTCCCTTTTTCTCTAACACCTAACACATGTTTCTTTACCCACATGATAGACACATCAGATCATGGTGTTGCTAAAACCCACTGGGGCTATGCATGCCAAAACACTTGCACTTAAATCAATTTAGAGAAAGTGACAACAGATTGAGTCTGAGCCATCGCTCTCACTGTTGCAGTGCTGCTCTCTGATTAAAAGCCAAAAAAATAAAGGGGCAAATTGTGATTATTTTTGTTATTGATTTGTCTAAAGATATTCAGAAAAATGTGAAAAATGCCACTTTCCCAGAAGCAAACCCGGCATTTTGAAATGGCATGTTTTGTCTGATCAACAGTCAAATACCCGAAGACATTTAATCTGCAATAATAGAAAAATAAATAAATGCGTGTATGCAAGCAAATATTTTTGCTTGATGAATGACTTATTATTCCCATTCATTTAAAATTAATTGAATGGCAATCAGTAATTGATCAATTACATTACATTTTTTACGGAGCTCAGCATTTTGTGAAATGTGCATTGTTGGTTATTGGTCTGTTTAAATATCAAGCCAGCGGAGCTTAGTTTAGCTTAAAGACTGGAAACAGGGGAAACAGCCTGGTTCTGTGCAGAGGTACCTAAATCTTTCCTCCAGCACCTGTAAAGATGAGAAATGATTGTGTTATATTTTGAATGTTAAAGACTAAAGTGTCTTAAATGTGTTTTTTGTTATACAAGGTTATGTGCTAGATGATTTCTTGAGTGACTGCATTGACTTATTTTCACATTGGGGTTGCCAGGCAACCAGCGGAGACTCCAGGTAGTGTAGTTAGTGAATAAGCATATTTCCCAAATGTTGAATCGTTCCCATAAGGATGCTCTTGTACTTTGTAGTGCTATTTATAGCTTGAAATTTTATTGTTTAAGAGTTGTATGTAGACTCTACATTAACCATAATACCTACACTGACTGTTTCGAACAGCAGGCTGCACTACAGGATGCTGATGTACTTTATTCACTCTTTGTGCAGAAAGTTGACTGCACAATGTCCCTCATGTGTGTAATGTGTGTATGAGAGTCTGCTTTTTTTTTTTTTTTTTAAATCCACATTTTTTTCTTGTTGTACTTGAAGACTAAATGTTTTTGATGGCGATAATTATCTCCTCTGCTCATCACTAAACCAGATGGCCCTGACACCCCTGTACTGACCAAGGACACCCCAAAAGAGTGTGTCGGAGGAGGGGACGTGTTGGTGGGACAGACGGTGCGTCTCACCTGCACGTCTGACTCGCTGCCCCCTGCCCTGTTTTCGTGGCAACGTGACGGACAGACTGTCGCATCGGGCCAGACGGGCAGCGGGGTGCTCAGCCTTCAGACTTTCTCAACCAATGAGAGCGGCCGGTACGTCTGCATGGCCAGAAACAGCATCACTGGAGGCACATCGGAGCAGGGGACAGACTTGGCCATTGTGGGTGAGTTATGGTGGTAGCTGACCTCCTTGTGACTGATAATGATGGCGGTTGGTTTTGGACTCGGTCCCTGTATCTGTCTTTACGACAGGAGAGGGACAGAAAGTATCCTGGGAGATTGATCTTGTGGGAATGTGGTCAAAGTCATTCAGTGACTTTCACACACACACACTCCTCCCTTTTATTTTCATTTCTTTCTCCCTCTCTCTGTCTCTCAGCTGTACTTCATCATCTTTTTTTTAGTATCTTCCCCTCCTCGCCTCTATCGTTTTTTTTCTTTAACTCCTCTTGTCTGTCTGAGCTTTAGACTCATTATCTTTATTAATTCTGCTCTTTTGACACCATTTTTTCAGACACGTGTCTAAATGCAGGGGAAGTAGCAGGGATTGTGATTGGAAGTTTGCTGCTGATCATAATCATCGTGCTTCTCATCCTGCTCATTGTTTTTCTCTTGCGAAGGACGAGGGGTAAGCCTATTTTTTTAATATCACGGTTTGTTTTGTTTGTGTTCCACTTTTCGTTCATTGTATATTGTGTTCAGTCAAATACACACTGTAAAAAGCTTTTCAAGGATCCCTATGTCCATCCATACTTTCCATAAAAGCTCAGCCTGCTTTTCTTGCACTTAAGTGTTATTTTGTTGTTTTTTCTATTACTACAGCACAGTCGGGACAAAGGGATACGGCGGTTGTTCAGAACACCAATCCAAATCCCAGGCCTGTAGTAAGACACTGTAACCCTTTACATATGATTCAACATTGATTTTGTCTTTATCTTGTCTATGTGATGTTTCTTAAGGGCTTTTCTCAAATTAATGCCCTTATTCCATCTTTCTTTTGCTGTCTCTTCTCACCTTACCCTCATTTTTCATCTGCACCCATTAAGCCTCCAGATCCACAACCTAATGGTGCAAGGGAATTGGGCCAAGGTCCCCATCCCCCCTTCTATCATACACAGACACACCACCCTGACCATATACACACTGCCGTTCGTGAAGACCATGGCAACTCACAGACACTGCCGCTGAACAGCCTGCAGATCTCTGACACACACCAACACAATAATCATATCCACACAAATGGACTCCGACACAATGCTATTCACAACACCAATTCATACCCACACAATGGCATTGACAACCCGGCTTTCATGCACACTGATGCTCAGAATGCAAACACACTCCCAAACACACAACAGCATAACTCTAACATCCTCATACAGCACGGCACTGCCCAGGGCGGCACCCAACCACCGGCGGTCCACGTCAGCCTTAACACGCTGCCACAAACTGCCCAGCATAACAATAATGCACAAATGCCCACCATTCACGTCAATCTTAACTCATATGCGACCAATGGCCAACAGACTCAGCAAGACAGCTCATTTCCTCCCACCAACACAGCTAATATCAACACTTCGCAAAACCTGTCACATACAGGCCAATCAAATCCCAGAATGCCAATTGGGCAATTGTATCCTAGTGACCCCCGACTGAATGGTCACATAGACACAGGTCCTCAAGCTGTGCCTGGACTTATACCAACTGGATACACACATTTAAACCAAAATAACACGTTACAGCGAAATGCAGACACACAGACCTACCAGCGGGACACTGGTCATCGTAACCTCACAGATAGAAACTTAGACAGACGTGATAACACTCCAGGCTCATCCCGTCGACAGATGCCATGGGATCGCCTCCGAGGGACACCTTCATATCCACAGGATGCACATCAAAGAGGACAGTTGTCCCCTGACTTCTCTGACTACACAGACTACACTACCCACCCTCCCATACAAGAGGCAAGAACGCCAAACAGGTCGCAGCCTCCACCTCAGAGCCACAACACTTTGCGGAGCAGAGTTCCTACCAGACAAGAGCCATCATCAGTGGACAGACAGACACAAAGCCGTTCAGCTGATCTTCGAAGCCCAAACACTCGCAGTGTAACACAGCTTGAGGCTGCGCACAACACACACAGAAGCCCACACGTACAAAGGGAGAGTGCTCAGCGAGACATCAGAGGTCCGCTGCGTAGCCAGAACGCCCCCAGGCAGGAAGCCACACACAGCAATAACCCCCAGGCGTTGCCTCTCATGAGCCGGCAGGCCTCTGTAGGACACTCTTCCATGTCACAAGGACCCACAACACAACAGGGACTGACTGCACCACAGGGTGCAGATACAAGAGTTTTGGCTGATCCTAATCACCTTGCACAGGCGCACATGGCCCACCAACATAGAGCAGCACTGATCCAAACACCACCACAAGGCCTGGGCATGCACACACAGCCTGTCATACATGGTGCCAATCACCCTAGCCAAGGCGGCACTGCTCCAGTCCCATACCATTCTGCCCAGCCTAATCCCAGTAACTTAACCCAGTCTGCACTTAAAACCCACACTGCAAGGGCTCAAATATTTCAGAATCGTAAACAACAGACCCAGGCTGCCCTGCTTCATCCTGGAACGCATGCTCGAGCTCCAGTTGTTGGGGCTCAGCATCCACCAACTCCTCCTCCTGTTATACCCCTCACACAGTTCCATACCCTCCCCAAGGAGCGTGTTCAGCACAAATCACCAACCAGAGGTCCTCAGCCCCCCAGACCACCTGTCAACATACCAGTGGCTCAACGAAATCTACAAGTACAACAGCGGACCAATGTGCGGCACCATCCTGCCACGATGCCCACTAACCGTCTTCACCATCCTGGAAATGGCCATGTGCACGTCAGTGCACACAGGCATGCACATGCCCACAACCTTGCCCATGGCCACGGGCACCCTGCCCACTTCACCAACCCACGACAGGTGAGTGAGACACAGCATGAGAGTTTGAAACTGCAGCCAACAGATGCCATATGTTTACTGATACAACAGATACAGCACAAGGTTCTCTTTCAGATGTGCACTTACAGCTGTTGTATCATGTCATGCTTCCTGTTTACTTCCATGTGTGCAGTGTTATAGGTCCACTTCTACCTGTGCTGCCTCCTCAACAGTTTGTGCTTGTGTCTGCAAGTAGGCATTGCTTAAAGGATGCTTGACAGCACCCTTTAACTGGATGTTGCAGTTTTATGATTGGCGGTTTTCTCTATGCCATAAAAATGTATTTAGTCTTGAGTGTTTGTGACACTGTGGCAGTTTTAAAAGTAGCATTGTGTGTCAGAGGCTCTGCTTCGTCTTCTCCATGACAAGCTGGCAATGAAGGGGTTGTTGTGTCTTTCCAGCAACAGACTCACAGAGGGAGACCAAGATGATGACAGATGTCAGCAGACTACACTCCAGAACCGTCCCACATCCATTGACACAAACAAACAGCTGACAGACATGATCCAATATACCAACAAGCAAGACTGACTGCTCAAGGTTCTGCTCTCAAAAAAGCTGTCATACCCTGGTATCTCATTACTAAAGTCATTTTTTTTTTTGTTAAAGAAATGAACATGTCTCCCGTGGGGATGATAAAATATAACTTTTTTGAATTCAATCCTGCTTTATTAAAAAGAAATGACGTTATCTTTTCTAAATATTTACTAACAAGCTAAATGATACTAGAGGATTTTCATTTCCTCACCAACTGCTCAGAGATGGAGAGCAGTTGGTGGAGAAACACACAGTGGTTTCCTGACCCACATGTATTGCACTATTTTTGTTTTCTGGAGCACTGGTCAAGCATCAAACTTTGCCAAGGACCTGCTCAGGGAAGACATGTTCAGTGATCCATAGCTCCGGACCAAGCTCATGTCCACTCATCCATTCCTCATCAAAACTAAACAAACCTACCTTGGGAAAATGCACTTGAGGTGCATGCAGGAATATTTATTGCTGGCTGACATGTAGAAAGGTAAATGAGAGGGGGACCTGCACAGAATGGCCTCGACCCTTGGGAACAGTGACAGTTACGAAAGAAGAAATTAGCCATAGGGGCTTGTCTAAATCTATGTGGAACTATTTAATCTCCGTCTTCTGTTTGCAGATGCCTCTTACTTCACTTCTCAATTAAGGGGATTCGCCTCAGTGCCGCTCAGATGTAATGCTCAGCTAACTATGAAGGGGATCCCACGAAATGATGGTGCTTATTAATTAGATGCTTTTATGTGACTTAAATGACTTGGAAAATAATCACACCCGTGCATGAATGAAAGCTGAACAAAGACCTGAGCTTTCTGCTGAAAAAGCAGTGTTGTATTTGTCATTGGGTCATGGACAGCACGTTAAAATGATTGGGTGTCATTATTACGTTTACAGATTATGTATTAATTGATTGTTTTTTTTTGTTTTTTTAATTCAGGGTGTGCTCATGGAAACTGATTATTTAAACTGCATCAGTGCTATTATTTATCATTAAGCATAACCAAATGTATCTGTTCTTCCAACAATAAGGCTGATGATTTCAAATCCCATGACAAGACTAAAACCAACCATGAACCAATGCTATAAGTAAGTATTATCTGTGTAGCCAATCTCGTTCCAATGTGCTGCAGAGCTCCACTGCTGTCCAGAAACTAATAAAAACACATTAATCAGCCACACAGTTGTACAGGGTGACATGGTCCATCATTACGGTAAACATGGTCGCAGCAGTCTGTTTGAGCTAATTGCACATATATCATCGTGCTGCTGTAACTACTCTCTAGAGCACCAAATGTGTATTAATCCCCTGCTGAAAATAGTCCCCGACAAATGCACTATTTAATGCTGTGTGAGCAACGTTTCCCAAAAGCTACAATGCCCAGCTGTTTCAGGAAATTACTTCGCCCTTTTTGAAAACAAAACTCCATATTTGTGACCTGTTATAAAGCTTTAAGTCTTCAGCAAAAATAAATAGGTTTGGCGCTGAGATCCACAAACTGGGTAGGACAGTCTAGTACACAGATTAGTGCACAGTTGGTTTTTGTCTTTTCATGAGACTTGTTGACAATAAAAAAATAGAATAACCTCCAGTCTTATCTTTTTAGTATCAAAATGCATAGCACATCTGGCAACTCCAAACAAACATCTGGAACATGAGGTTCACTTACTTAAAAAATTGTGCCATTTTTGAAAAATTAATGCTTGTAAATAATTTATACAGATGCTGGATTTCCATGTGAGATGGAACAAGAACATGATTATTTTTTATCTTTACTCCTCAGGAAGGATTTGTGCATTGTTTGGGTTTTATGAAATGTTCCGAGATCTTATTTTTATCAATAATTATAAAGGATTATTGTCATTATGTGTGTTTGCATGTAACCTGGGAAAGTCTATTGTTGAACAAAACCATGGCACATTGGCTTGTTATTTCCATCTACAGTGGAAGTCACTTGTCTAGTCTATTCACAGCAGGACTTTATTTTAACTCTACTTTCAAAATGAACACATTTTTCAAAACATGCAGATCTTTTTATTTTCAGTACAAAAAAAAAAACAAACATACTCGCACGTTGGCAGTACGTTAGACCACAAAGCACCTATTTATTCTGGTGTTCCTCTGAATCACAGAGCTGTTTGCAGTCTGGGCATATTTCTGCTCACTGTGTCTATAGTGCTAATTATGCATGGCGCCTCTGTACGCTGAGCGCTGTTGTTGATTCTCCTCAGATAAATCTGTTCCTTCGGCTTGTTTTGGAGGTGCAGAGCGTGTGTTTGGATCACAGCTCCATCAGTCTCCCAATCCCCTGCTCCCACTTGTACGTCACCTCTGATGAACAGTCCTGTGGCTCACTATTGGAGACACTTCACGGTAGTCTAGCACTGTAATGAGTGGAGATGGAGTGCATTTGAGTACCTGCACTAGAAAAGGTTACAGCGTTGCCTACCAGTTCCAGATGAAAGCTGTGATTTATGAAAAGTTTGGAGCAGTTTTACAAATGCACCACTTTGTGTACTATTCTTTGTCTTTGGAGAGAAGTGTGTTGTTTATGGGCAACACAACTGAAATTACAAGGCACTCTGTAGTCTTGAAACACAACAGCCAACCTCAAACGCTGATGTGGCCACCTTCCATGGGCCAATTTGCATGTAAATCTGCTCGTGTTGTTTTAGTATTCTGATTTAGCGTGATTTACTGTGACTGCCGCAAGTAAT
The DNA here is from genome assembly GCA_038496675.1 of Rachycentron canadum. Classification (NCBI taxonomy): domain Eukaryota; kingdom Metazoa; phylum Chordata; class Actinopteri; order Carangiformes; family Rachycentridae; genus Rachycentron; species Rachycentron canadum. The sequence goes on from CM076653.1 coordinate 7,011,444, forward strand.
TGTAATTGTTTACGCTTCCCTTTGGAGGCATAAATTAAAGGCAAACATAACTGAAGTGCGGTGTGTGCAAATAGGGCATTTTTTTTATTGATGAATGCTTGCTACGGTGTGCGTCAAGCTGCAACAGTGAGCCCTCCTGACTTGTGTGAAGGGAGCAACTGCTGATTTCTCTCAGGAGACTGCAGTAGATTTTCTCTGAAAAACTTAATACCACGATGACCAGTGTAATTCTAATCCAATTCTAATTTAAATTCAGTCTTGCTCAGCAGGCTCACACTTTTTCATAGATATGATGGCATTTTGAAATAACAGAGGAGGTGTCATAAGGCCCAGACAGACCTAAGTCCAATTAACAAATATCTCCAAGTGGCTAAAAGATCATTATGTCCTCTTTCTGGCCACATTTATTCACTGCAGTGAGGCTACATTTTCTGCACCACCAGGGAGCAGAAAGGGGTCAGGCATGGTAGTCCCATCATCACTAAAATGAACTGATAATTCCTTTGAGATTCATGTGTCCATCCCTGTCAGTGTCCTTGAGCAAAACACCAAACCTCTGCCTCTGTGCACTGACCTCATTTAGTGAAATCGCACATGAATATGAGTCTCAGTGGGATATCAAATGAAACAAATTTATGATTAAACTTTATACACAAGGGGAACTGAACAAAAAAAAAAAAAAAAAGACTGAGCATTTTAGAGTGTGACAGCATGACCCCGGATTTATAGCATCGGCCTGCACCACGGCTGTCTATCCATTCAAAATGTCCTTGAGCAGGATAGCGAATCCCCAACAGTTCACTAACTGTAAATCGCTCTAGATGGGAGTGTCTTAGATGTAAATCAGAAGCTGAAACTGCACTGTGGCAGCCAGGGACACCATCCCTGCTCATCCCACAAGGGGGAGCCATCTGAGAGGACTTCCGAGGTTATCTATTGATCATTTTCCACCATTTCTTCTCCCTACGGCCTTCACCATCTGTGCAACTTTGATGGTGGCTGCAGAAATTAAAATACAAGCCATGGGCAAAGTTTTTCTTGTCTATAGTCCAGCAGTGAAAAAAAAAAACACAAGGTACAACCAAATACTGTCATGTGCAGCAACAAGGAAGTCTGTAATTGTCACAGACTTGTTTATGGATGCTTAAAGGTGAACTGCTGCCTTCAGGGATACATATCAAACACAATGGCTTCAAAGAGATTTGCGTTTTATCGTGATCTTCTGTTGGTTCAATTGAACATATCATGTTGTGTTTTATATTCTCACCATGCTTTCTCTTTCAAATAAAGGTAGGCACTTCTACTGATATTTCTCTGTAAAATAAATCAGAGACAATTCTGAGGAGTCCTTGTAGAAATCATCCCCAATAGCACTTAGATGTTGTCTGTGGCATTGAAATACAATTCAGTTTGACTTTGATACTGTACTGTAGGTACACAGTCATATTCACATTGTTAAAAAGCAGTTTGAAATGATCAAATATTTGAGGTTTAAGTTTTTTTCAAGAGAAAATGACATAGCTGATTACTCAGTGTATGGGCTGTAGGGGAAGACAAATGGAATTAAAACTAGACATCACACCCATAGTACGACTATGATGGCACCAAACTTCGCATCTCCCAAGTATTTTTCTTGCAAACAGAAATTTCGCATTTCACAGAAGCTGCCAAACGACAATACATGGACATCTTTTGTTAGATGTTCGACGAAAGAGCAGATTCTTTGAGCTGCAGTGCAGATAGTTCTCATAATTAAGCCATGTGTTGCAGCAAAAAAATCCAATGTCAGCAGGAAAGAAGAAAGATGATTGTACAAAACAGAGCAGATGCAAGAGTACAGTATGTGAGCCGCAAGAACAGAAAGAAATAAAGCCAATTCCACTAAGTGCTTTTTGCTCCACTCTCTGTTTGCTTCAGTTCTGTCGCTCTACTTATTTTCTCATGACATGAACACGTCAGTTTTATGAGTCTTTTGAAGGCTTAACATACTGGCAGCATGTAACACTTCTGGGAGGAATTAGCGTTGACACAGTGAAGATTCCTCTATAAAAGCTGATGCTTGATGCTACGGTTGTGTTGGACCTTCTCTTTAAGTGAAGCATTTTGCTGAATAGCAGCAACTAAGGCCACAAGTGATATTTACTGGGCAAAGGTAAATGCTAAAATGTGGTGTAACAGTGGCACAAGTAGAGAATAGTCATAAAGCTGGTGCACTGATTCAATAATGTCAGCAGTATCTGTCATACCAGAACGAGAAAGGCTGCTGCAGCAAAACACTTGAGTGTGTTGACTCGTACAAGAGTGTGTTTAACTGCTGCTGAATTCAACTTTTCATTTGATAGAAGACAAATGTGTCATTTCTTCTGTCAGAAGCAAAAAGAAATGAATGTACATTTCCCAAGGCCAGAAAATACACAGAAAACACACTGCAGTATATTTTTGTTCAGGCTCCACGTCACACAAAACACATCAATACATGCCAGTTCAACAACCCTCCCACCTTAAAGTGGACAAAAGATTCACAGAGCCCAACATACCGACCAGAGGTGGCTGCTGAGGAATCCAGCAGCATGGTGCTGTCCACAGGAGTTTCCATAAAGTGTGTGTGTCCATCCATGTGCTTGTCCACCAAGCTGTGCAAATAATTATGGGAGGGGACAGTGAAAAAGAGAGAACTGATAGAGTTTTTTGTTATTTATCAGTTCAGCCTCCCTCTGCTCTTAACAGAGTCTTGTCAGGGTGAGGTAGTGTCGGTAGGTCTCTGTATGCACAGTGCTGGGAAAGCCTGATTAAACAAGCGACTGGTTCCTGCCCTTCACGCCAGGCCTGAAGTAAAGACCCACATACCTTTTTATCATAAGGCTGTCAGCGGAGCTTTAAATACCCTGCATGACAGAGGCTATCCTCTTCTATTAGCTTGACTTCTATTTACATGACTCTGGCTGGATAGATTTCATTCACTGCTTGACTGGTTTATGCTCTTAGCCTACTTTCAGAAAAGTGAAAAGCAGACCACAGTAAATCAAAAATATTTCTTCATCATAATCCAGGCCTAGATTAAGTGTAGATCTAGAGAATCCCTCTCTCTGTGGGTGAGATTATTGGTGCACAACCGATACAGAAGCATCCATCAGATTTGCTTATCAACAAGTAATGAGAAATATACACTGTATGCACTCAAGGCAAGGTGTTATACAGCTGTGATCTGTTGCTCTGCCAGCTCATGTGCTACTGTAAACTATGAGGTCTGCTGAACACACAAAGTAATGATGCCACTGTTTATATATTACCCCATATGTTCCCCCTGCACTGTGTGTACTGTGTGTATTTTCAGACGCCGTCCACACTACAATACAGATATCCTGTTTTCAGCTGGCAATAATGGCCTGGCTCTTGTTTTCATCCCTGCATCCTTAAATACAATATGTGGCCCCAGTGAGTGAATGTGTGTTATCTGATATGGATGTGTTGCCCTACTTATTTGGACTCAGCAGCTCAGACTGACTACTTTTAAATTCTAAATATATCTTTTACACCCACAGTACGACTTGAGAATTTTATTTTGATTGACAGATGAGTCAATTGTATTAAATTTATCACTGTTTTAGCAACTCATTAAAAATCAAAGCCGAGTCAAATTTGTTACTATTGGTCTAAAAACAACTTTAGAGTCTTAAAATGATAGAAAAAAAGGAATAAATAAATAAAAGACCAAAAGCTAACACTTCACTTTAACCTCTATTTAGCATTTATAAGCAGTAAATAATTACTGGGATTGAAAGGTCTGTAGCAATGAGAGTAGAGTAGCAATGCTGTGAGAGTTCAATTCATCAATTAAATTTAATGATGCATTTCTTTATTTATCATTTATTTGTTTATATTGTCACTCTCCATGACAACACACCATGATCTGTTTGCTGATGAGTGACACAGGAGATGACTGAAATCTTGCAATCTTGAAAACATGAACTGATACTTGAAATTTGACCTATTTTTTAAGAAAGTCAAAGATTTTGTTCATATGTGTACTCAAACCTCATTAAACATGTTTACAGTGTCACACACCATCAATCCTTATCAGCACTAAACACTAATTATAGACATTTCAAAGATGAAGTCCGTGATCAGATATCTGCTAATAACAACATTATAGTGTGTAAATTATTTATTGAGCGTTTAAATGCTGCTTATAGATGCTAAAAAAAGGAGTTAAAATAAAGTATTCCCAGCAAAAAGACACATGACAAAAAAAGGAATTATCTAAGACTTAATAACAAGACAAAGAAATGCAAGATAAATAAAGCCAAGAGGTGAGCTGGGGCTGACATCCAAAACAACATCAATTGATTTGGGTCTATTACCCAAATCAAGTCAAAAGAATTGACCCCACTAACTAAGGGTGCAGAGTCCAGTTTTGGGTGGTATGGCACAAATGGGTGACATGCAACACTGCTGATCACCTGAAAGCTAAGAATATATCTATATATTGCTTTGCATAACCTACCAACCCTCTGTTGGTTTTAATTTTCATTTGTCAAATTAATAATTGTTTTTTTCCAAACTAAGTCACTTGTAAACATCAATTGAGGCTCTGGTAACCTGTGCTGTGCATTTATTATTTCTGCCATTTAAAACTAAATGATTAATCAGGCAAATTACCTGATAATGAAAACAAACAGTGGTTGCAGACGTTGTGAGCACCAACATGTTCCTGCTTTTTTTTTTTTTTTTTTTTAACTTGACATTATGGTGCAAAATGTGGCTCCGACAGTCTTGGAATATCTCTGCCCTTCAAAATGCCACCACTGTGCCATGTGACCCCATGTTAAACAGGCCTTTGGGAGAGTTAACAGTGACATTTACAAACATTTTTTGGCAGGACTCACTTATATCAAATTGCTCACCATCATATATTTCTGCACACATTTTGATAAGGACAACATTTTCTAAGGGAAATTGAAGGTATTTAGGAAATGACATTTATGCTGACCTAAAAAAAAAAGTGCTCTTTGTCCTCAGCCTCTAACATGCTTTAAAAGATTAAGCTGAGTAAGCAAAAGCACTTCAGAGCTGGAAACACTGTAATATACATTATTCTCAATTCATATTTAAGTTCTGCAGGGGCAAGGTTTAAAAAATTCATATTATATACAGAATCCTAAAAGCCTAAAGTTGTACTGGGAGCTATGCAATTGCAATAACACAAAAATGAATATATATTTAGTGTTGTCAGTGTTCGGCTTTCTATGTGGATATTTTGATTTAGAATTCATCAGTGCATTTATTTAAAGCCATTCTCATCTATATTTTTATGTTTTGCTCTATTACCAATGGGGTCTTATATAAGCACAAAATTTTCTGTTTAAGTTGAAACACTTTTGGTTATCTCACATGAGAGATTTCGGATTTTCTAATCTCACCCTTTTGAGACGGATGGAGCTTAGTTGGAATAGTGAGATGTATTTCTAGGCAGCAATCCGAGTTTAGAAATGTTTGAATCTGAATGTGGTTGTCTTATGAAGTTATCAGTTGGCAGTTGAACCTGATCAAACCATTCGCACACACAGCAACCAACACACACAGTCCCGATGACGCAGGTTAGCTTCAGCACAGTGAATAAATAAACAGAAGATGATAATTCCTTGTATTTTAAATTTTGATTGATTTTGTCCTGAATATTTTATGTGACAGTGAAATTCACAAGGTTTGGGGTGTTTGATAAGTTTTCAGAGGCTTTAAAGTAATAATCCTCCAGATTTTCATAAAATCAAACTTCATTTTTGATCTTTTTTCCCACCAACAGCCACTGAGTGTGTTGCAGTTTTGTAATTTTCAGTGTTAGTCCACAATTCCCATGATGGATTCTAATTGCCTTAATATGCAAAAGAGATTCTTGGCAAATTATGCATATACGTAATGGAGGATTTGTGTTTGTAATTTTACTTTAATGCAGTCTCACTGTTTTCTATAAGAGCAACAAACAACTTAACTTCTAATGATTCTTTTTTTTCTCTGACTAATGGAAAGTCAACTCATATGGAACAAGACTTTCTTGAGAAAGTTGTTGCTTGTACAGCTCGACTACAACAACGAGCTCAATACTGCACAGGCACACAGTCTATTCAACCATTTGCTTTCATCAGTGTGGCACTATTTTCTTTGACATTTTGAATGTATTCTCGAAATTGTTTTTTTAGCTATATTTGTGTTCAAACAAACAAAAGCACACTGTGATGGTTGTATTTAATATGGAGTCGGTACAATATAGGACAGAGGAAGAGGGCCCTCCGTCCTCCCATGCTCTAGTAATTTAGTTTCCAGAAAAGAACGTTTTTTTTCATTTAGTCCACTCACCTTTTTGTAATTTCTTATAAGACAGGAAATCAGGAGGAGCAATTACTGGTATTAGAACTAATTTTACAGAAGAGCATTGGTGTGAGGTCATCAGCAGCTGACTTCTCATTTTAAATGTTCCCAAATGTTAGCACATGCTCCCCATGGCGATCATTAAAATTTCATTTCACCTTAACATGGAGGCAGAGTGTGCATTGCCGCTCTCTCTCCTATAACACTGCTAAGATATTAGAGAGGTGTACTCTGTACATCTATTGAGCAATTTCACACTCTAATCAGAAGAGTATAGTGACTTTCAAGTTTCATCGACCTCCAAGAATGAGTGTGATGCCGCCGTCTCATGGCTCCGCTCCAATCGGGGGCTCCTTTTATCTTGCCAATCACCCGCTGTTTGACAAAACCATTGATTCAACTCTCTTTTGCTCTTATAATGAGATGCATTTTAAGTGCTATGCTTTTTGATCTTTCAAGACATTTTTTATCTCCATGATCCGAGCTCCTGGTCTGAGGATCAGCAGCTTTTCAACATCTAGGCCTTCCATCAGCTCAGCTCAGTGTATTTATCGCTGTCTGCAGTTGTACAATGAAAGCTAAACTCTCTTTAATGGCACTGAACTGACTAAAAGCATTTTGTATTCAAGACCTTGAATCATAGCTGATTAATTGAGACAAGTTTTGTGTGAGAGCCAGAACTAAATAAAAAATGTTAATCAAGGATCTAATTGTATTGTAAATAAAAAGCAGGCAAATAATGGAGGCCGGTTTTTCAAACAAAGGCAACATAATAGATGGGCGAGCACGGAGAGCGGTTCAACAAGGCCTGTAAACAATCAACAAGCCCTTTCCTGTTGTGCATATTCATCACTTTCAGGCTCATAATGAAGGGCCAATGACGTGGGAGCGTTATTGCCTAGGAACCTCAAACATTAACGCCGCACACAACTGTGATCTCTGACCACGTTTTTAAAGCACATCCATACATCCAACAGCCTTGATATCAGCTCTGCTTTTACAACCACTTTGTGAGATCCCAGCAACAACCAGATAACCCAATAAACACCCATGACCGGATCCATTGTGCAGGTGTGTGACCTGGCCTTGTTCCCAGTTGTGGAAGCAATTTAAAAAAAAAAATAAAAATTGCACATTGATCATAAGCTTTAAAGTTACACTGAAACTCGGTTTCTGTGTTTACAAGGCTAACACAAAGCAGAGTATCACCACATGATGTTGGCTGAAATATTAATTGTTGGCAGTGAGAGTAATCTGCACAGCACTTTGGAAAGGGACTACAAGAGAATTTCTTTGTGGTATTTATGTGTAAAAGCAATTGATGTGCTCATTATAAAACTGATTAGTTAGTATGGGTGTGGAGCCAGGGGATGAAAATCTATTTTGCCTCCATGGCTTTTATACTGTCATGTATTTTTCTCACTGATTTCCATCCTCCGACAATTGTTCTTTGGACTCAGGTCATACTTGATAAGGCTACCAGCCAAATGTACAAGATTATCTTTTCAAAACAGCTAGCTTTATTTATGAATGTGTCACTGGGACTAAAATGAGTCCAGCTATGTTGGAAGCAAAGTCACTCCTCAAATAGCAGTATGGTGGCTTAGCAGCCACTGAACTCTTCTGTCGGGATGGGAGAATTATGTTGTTATTGGTTTTTTTTTTTTTTTTTTTTTTACCCTTGCCACAAATATAAGGAAGCTTATAGGTTCGTGCACTGGGTATTAACAAAGGGATTAGAAAGGAGGCTTCAGGGAAGCTCCAAGTCTGTTAAGCACAGAGCCTCAATCTCTTTTATTGTTGAGATATCTACTTGATGTACCACAATTAACCAGCTGAGGTCACATACAGACAAAGATGGAGGTGGATTTCAGTTTTTCAGTATTTCTTACTTGTTGAGGCAGTTAACAGTCCTGAACAAACTTTCTTCTCTGATCTGGACCAAAATAGATTTCACTTAAAAAGGAACTCTGTCTGTTTGTCACCGCAAGATATTGGTCAGATGAACTGTGAAATCGAAAAAATTGAAATTAAGATGGAAATAGTGTCAGTTGAATGTTAACAATATGATCCACCCCATTGGCAGTGGAATGCAATGATCAGACCAGTTAAGTGCTATAGTACTGTACAATTACAAATAATAAATAAATATTAACTTAGAAGGAAATATTACTGCTTATACTACTGAAAATATGAAACCACTTCACATGTAGAACAGAGGAACAGATGGTGAAACTGTGGTTTTGTGTTTGTTTCACTAAAATGAGATACACAAGGTGTTGCATATGTTGTTGCTTGCGTCAACAGAAACTTTATCACTTCCACTTTCTCATAAGACCCCAGGAAGCTGTCAGTTTATTTTCATTTTCCCCTTTTACCATAAATGAAGAAGGTGATACACACAGTCACGGCCACTTTATTCCATCACTCTGCCGTCTCCAGCCTTCTCCTGATCCTCCACTGCTCTTCAAAATGCTGTTGATGACACACAGAGCAGCTCTTGTCTATGCTGCCCATGTTTGTGCTCTTTAAAAACACAAGCACTCTGACACTTTGCTCATAACAGCCGTGTCAATTGAACTTCAAAGTGGCCCTACTCGCTGAACGCAAAGCAGAGACACACAGTGGTGGTCAGTTTATTTCCATGCCACGGTGGCTCAGATTAGGGATCAAGCAGCTTTTCTGAAGGCTGGCAATTCAATTAATAATTTGTATTAGTTTGTTAACAATTAACAAGAATGAATTTTGCTGTTTTTTCCATGTTATATTGTTGGTAAAATATTCAGTCTCCATGGGACACTTAAATCCTCACTAATTCATTTATAATTAGCAGCTCCATTAAACATTATTGCTCGCCCTCTCTATTTAACCTGGTATACTTAAAATTAAAAAATATTTAAAAAAAAAAAACTCACAGTGAGGACCATAAACTCTGCCTGTTTTTTTTTTAAATATACAAATTAATTTATCTGTAAGTTCTCAAAAGAAAGAAAGAGAGAAGAAGAAAAACATTCACGGATTGTTTTGCAGATATTTTGCTGCTGAGTGAAAAAACTCCATCATTTGGTTTCTGATATTTGGAGCCTGAATCATTGGCACGCCAATAAATCTTTCTACTCCTGGCTTATATAATGTATGATTCTCTTTCAGCTGCTTCAGTAACCACGCAGGCTGTTACTCTGCAGACTTTTCTCAGCACTTCAACACTGAACATCTGAGCCATGTTCTTGTTCCATTTTGTTTGCTCTGTCATAAAGATCATTGTGCTGCAAAATGCTCTGCCTGATCACATTCCCAGCATCCTGAGCTCTGAAAAAAACAGAACAAAACAAAACACACACCTCAGGGTTGTGGGTCTGCTCGAACAACAACAACTCATACTGTCCAGTGTTGTTGGGAAAATCCCATTTTCCCTTCTACACACATACCTGTAGCACCTGCCTGAAACCTCCAGTTTTGTTTATTTTTAGAAACACACATGACACACCTGAAAGAATGAATCAGCTGTTTGTTACCCTCAGTCACCCCCACACCCTCCTACCGCAACTGCTATCCAGCATTTGCCGAATTTTTCACACAACTATTAATCTATAAATCCTAGTTAAGTTAAATGACAATCTGTGCTGTTTCTACATACCCTTTGGATTTGAATCTGCTTTCTTAAACTGTTACAAATTGCTGTTGATAAATAAATTAGTTTGAAAGTGTCGGCACATTACATTGGGAGGATATCACAAAAATAGATATTTTTAGGCTCACTTACGAATACAAAAGGTCACTGGGTTAATATCAGTTATTCATACAAAGAGTAACAAATTCCATTACATTGGCTGTTTTGTCACTTGCACATTAATATACATTGTTTTGAGGCATCTGCTGAGATGACTGATGCAAATAGTCCTTCATGTTGTGAAATGAACTGTGGAAAATACAACTAATTTGTTATCATTTCACTGAATTTGAACTTGACAAACTGAAAACTCCCACTCTGGTCTATTTTCAAAGGAAGGGGAACTTCAGTCTTTCAAAAATCATTGTTACACCCCTGCTCCTCCTTTTCCTTTGCATTATTATAACAATAATCCATGCAGTTAGGATTTAGGAAAAAAAACTAAAATAAGGAAATGTTTGGATTATTGGATTATATATATTGGATTCATATTATACACAGTGCTATGGCAGCAGGGACAACTTGTAATAGACCAAAAAAATTTCTGCCTCTGATATACTTTTAGAAGATATAAAAAAAAGTAAAACATGTAATATGAATTTCCTATATGTTCGCTGCCAGGAAGGGGAACTGTCTCTGGCTAATTACAAAAGCGGGTTATCCTGCAATGATGAAACATCACCAAGCCTTACACTAAAGGTTGAGCTCAAACAGCGTCTTAGAAATTCCCTGATGTCATTCTGTAAAATCAGCGCTCACTGTGGAACACTCCAGCTTGCATGATACAATGTGATTGTGTGAAATTTATGTGTGGAATACAAATGTAAGGATTTCAGAAAGGAGCACGGTGCCTGAAACTCAAACATCTTCCCTTTGTTGGTTTGTCAGTGGTACAGAAGCATGAGAGAAATTGAAGGTTTTTTGAATAAGATCAATAGCAGGGACAAGAAGTTACAGACATGGGTAAAAGGGGCGGAATATTTAATAAGGAGTTAGGTCACACACTAACAAAATATCCAAAACTTGCACATGGGAATCAAGTGTTTAAGGGCTAAGCTCAAGTGAAAGTGCCTCACGGTGATTTACATACATTAAGAAACATCAAAAGAACTTTTGTGCACCTTGGAGTCATTAATACTTCAAAAGCTTGTTTCTCTTACTTTATTAACCACAGCTACCTGTGCTTCATGCTTTACCTGTTTGAACGACCCTGCTGTTGTGATATTAGCCAGTACAAAAAGGTCCAGTGACCTCTCACATCTCTGGGCACAGAATACAGGATCACCTTACAATGAGCAACCTCATCAGTCCACTCTGAACCATAAGTCATTTTTTTTTTTTTTAAATTGTGTGCTTTGCTTGATTATCAAAACAACAAGCCTCTGTTTGGACAACCATATAGCTGCCCCCTTGCTGCCCTCACCACATGATGTCAAGGGAGGGACCACTTTGACCATGAGACATCTCCTTTGTCAGATACCTTTTCCCTCCCTCTCATAATAAAGGTGGTCCTTGGAGAGGCAGTGAGCATGGATAACTAAATGTGATTTAATAACCTACGATCACACAGGCTCACAGAGACCGTCTGTGCCGCTCACTGCAAAAAGGCCAGTTGTTACCACGGAAACCATGTTTGGCAAGTGTGGGTGATAAATTGCAGTAGTATCTCACTAATAATTTCTATTATCTGCACTGGATGTTTAGATTATCATGTAAATAGGGGGACGTGCCAGGCGACAGCAGGTAGGGGCTGAAGGCTGGTGAATAGAGGAGATCAAATAAAACAGTTGAGCAATCACCACATGTGTGCGTGCCGAGAAACACACTGCAGAGGAATAAGGTAAGTCACACTTACTCATTTTCTTTGGAGTAGTTTTTTTTCCAATGTTAAAAGAGGAAGTTTCTATTGGTAGCGAAGAGAAAATAGATATACTGACAAACTATCAGCTCAAGTAGGAAGGAGGAAGTCCTCAAGTTGCTTCAATTTGGTTTCAACACATTCCTCTAGAGCAAAAAAAAATCCACCCTGCTTTGTCACCACACTATAAGAGCTGAGCTTTGGTCACACATATTCATTTTGATGTGTTTGATGTGATCCAGCTCATGAAATAAAGGGTAAGTAACTAACTTTTCTTCAAATCATTCCTCCTGTATTTTTTTAATGATCCTATCAATTTCCTTCTGTCTTCATTTTGAATGTCCTTTATAATAAGATGCAGAAATTAGATATAAACATTGTTTGATGACAGAAAGTGTCGTGAAACTGTGCCGGCTAAAGCTCTGAGACACTCATTTCCCCGGTGTAGTTAAGTCATTATGTTTATGAGGGTCATCATTTTCACAACATGCCCAGTATTTGCACATATAGTGGGGACAGGGGGCTGGTAGTTAATGATAAAAGCATCATTGTACTGTATTTACAACACACAGGAAGCAATAACACAGTATTACAGTTTGTGTACAAAACCATGTGCCAGACCAAAACACTGGCTCCTCATTAAGAGATAATTCAGCTCCACAATAAACTCTGAAGTAGAGATATGAAGAGAAATTATGAGGAAATATTAAGGAATAAGAGCTTATCTCTGGTTTCTTGCTGTGGTCTCTCGGCTTGTAGGCTAAAATTTAATGTATAAAAAAGTGCAGCAGTGCACTCTTAAACCAAGTGTCACATGGACAATAGGTCGAAATACTGTGCTGTGTGGTGTGGTAATCTCTTTCCATTCTCTCTTATCAGTAGAGCTTAAAGCCCTTGAGGAAACGATGAACGTTGGTTTATCGGTGGGGACAGGAAAACCACGCTGTCTCGGCGGGTTTGTTCCAGGCGGCTGACCCAATAAGAAGCCTTCGTCTCCTGTTCTGACAGATCAAACCTCCCTGTGTTGCTGTGTATTCACCACCACCTACGCTCCCCTCTCCCCTGAGTCAAGGAAATAATGTGATACATCCCTATCCTTGACTGACTGACTGACTTACTCTATGGCCACCATGCAGAACTGCCACACAGGCCTGTGTCTATCTGTCTACATCATTACCTTTGTGCTGGGCTTCCCGGCCAATCTCCTTGCCTTCTACACTTTCTGCAAGAAAGTGAGGCAGAAAGCCACACCAATGGACATCCTGCTCCTGAACCTGACCATCTCTGACCTCCTCTTCCTGCTCTTCCTGCCATTTAAGATGCAGGAAGTGATGGACAAAATGGTGTGGAACATGCCCTACATCCTCTGCCCGCTCTCTGGCTTCATCTTCTACATGACCATCTACAACAGCACCTTCTTCCTCACTGCGGTCAGCATGGAGCGCTACCTGGGAGTGGCTTTCCCCATCCAGCATACCCTGAGGCGGCGACCTATGTATGCTGTTGCTGCCAGCATCTTCTTCTGGATTTTTACCATTATCCACCTGAGCATTGTGTTCATTGTGCCCTTAATCAACTCAGAGAACTTTTCAAATAACACCTCAGACCAACGTGCCTCAGGTATGTCTGTCACCAGAGGGAATCAGGTGGTGTGTTACGAGAATTTCACAGAGGCTCAGCTGAATGTCCTCCTGCCTGTGCGTCTGGAGCTCTGTGTGGTACTTTTCTGCATCCCTTTCCTGATTTGCAGTTTCTGCTACATTAATTTCATCAGGATTCTGTCCAGGCTGCAGCACATTGACCGGCGCCGGCGCCTCCGGGCCATTGGCATGGCTTTAGGAACACTGCTGGTATTCGCTTTATGTTTTGGCCCCTACAACATCTCACACATTGTGGGTTTTATTACATGGAAAAGTCCTGCCTGGAGAGACAAGGCCCTGCTGTGCAGCACCTTTAACGCTTGTCTAGACCCTCTTATTTTCTACTTCTCCTCCTCTGCCGTGAGGACGACGGTGGGTAGTATGATGGAAGGGGTTAAACGGCGCCTAAACAGGTACATGTCCTGTCACATGCTCTCGGGCTTGTGTGGGGGGGTTAACAAGACTGTAAAAGATAAGGAACACACACAAGAGGAGATCAATGCTATCTGAACTGACTGAAAGGGAGTTATCAGCAGCTGCCTTCACTAATTTGTTATTTCGTCATCCCTAGAAGCAGGAAATTAATGAAATGTTTATGTTTTTATGCATGAGAAAATGACTGGGGATGCTGTACACAGGACAGCGTGTCTCTGTTTTACTCTTCGAAGAACATCCTCTTTGGAAACAAGAACTTCTCTTTCAGAGCAGGCCGCAGTTATTTGCTTATTTATCCGGTGTAATGTGTAGAGCTACGGAGAAACTGTCAACTGTCATTTCAAGTAAAAAATATCTCTTGTACAAAAACAGGATTTCCGTGGCCACAAAATGAATGTCTAAGCAACGTCTCTGGACGTCATCTCTAAGCAATAAGAGATAGGTTTTACACCAACGTTACAGGATACCACAAATATAATACCACAAACATGATATATTTGTTTTTCATAACATGTACATTATGAGTCAAGTGTACTATTAAGTGCATGTTGAAAATGACTGGGCATTGTACACTGCTAGAAAAACATGTTTAGTCTGGAACTAATATACCTGATATACAGTTTGCTTTTTATGTGAACGGACAATATATTTGTGTATTATTTTGTAATTAATTGTATTTTGTTTTATGTCATTGTGGACAGTCTGATGCAGATTCTAGTTTACATAATATTACATTTATACTATATTTTGATGAGAAGCATTTCATTGTATATGTCAAAATAACATACATGACCACAGTTTAACTGTATGGGTTATTTGAGTGGCATAAATATTTGGATGGTGTGCACATAATATGTCTGAACACTGTATGAAAGAGGATGTAATCACGTAAGAGAAAATATAAAAGCACCATTTTCATACACAAATCACATAAACATATATTTTACATAACTTATGACTCATACATGTCTGTAAAAGTGCATGCATAAAAGTACATTTGTGAGCTAAGCTGAAGAAGAGACAAATCATGTAATAACAGATTTATATAATTTATCAGTAATAGATGGATTTGCATGGGCAGGAGTCAGGTCCAAGGTGAATGTATTGGTGTGTATGAAAGACCAACTTGGATGGATGGATCACATGAACAGATGTGATCACCAGATAATGTTGTTGTACACCTTTTTCACACACAGCTTAATGACATTTATAAAAGCAGTATAGAATTTAAAAAAATGAGGATTAAGAGTGAGCAATGGAAACATTTATTGAGCTGGGGAAAAAAACCTTGTTTTGACATCTCTAATCTGGTTGTGCTGCAGATACATCATCTCGCTCTAAATTTAATGGTCATTATTACTGGCAGTGCTCTGCGCTCTTGGCAGTGTAGGCAGGCCTAAATTTAAAAGGAACTTCCTCCAACACGTGAATCAAGATCTCGCCCCACACACAGCAAACATAAACAATGCTATCACACAAGCAAGCGCTGGCATCGACCGTAATCCTGTTTTGTGAGGATTAGGCCTGCGCGGAGGTTGAGCTGATCACTGTATCTGTTTGACAGGTGGATCATGCATGAAGCATTCATTTTGACACACAGACCCAAGTGAATGAGTAAGATGTGCGGGCTACAAGCCCCTGACACAATAAGCAAATCCAAAAACACTCTAGTCAGCACGCCACAGCAGTAAAAGGGTTACAGAGATAAATAGCTTTGATGTGAAGAAAGGAATCGGTGATGCATCAGTGCTTAAGGGATGTACAGTATGTAAAAGCAAAGCAGAATATACGGCACGCGGCTTGAGGATGGGAGACACTTACAAATACAAAACGAGAGAAAGAGAGAGAGAGGGAGGGGGGTGATACACACACATTTTCATGATGCATGGTGAATTGTTAATTAGACTTATTTCTCATTGACTGGAATGGACTTGAATTTGTGTGATGTTGTTTGTCAAAGGTTGGTCTGCACAGATGAGACGCACTGAACATCCAGCAGTCCTTTTCTCTCTGTTGTCTCTCCTATTTCATTTTGTGTTTCCTGGAAAAGAATAATTGGTTGTTGCGTCAGTGTTGACTTTTTCCTAACAATGTGTGATAGGTTACAGGGATAAGGCAATAAGAAAAACAGCCCCGTGTGAGTGTGTGCACGTGTGTGTGCGTGAATGTGTGTATAGGATGTGTTTGCCAAAGGCTGAGGATGAGGGGAATTGTACTCACATGGCAGACATAATTTTCCCTTCACGCAGAAATGTTTGACTGCTGTGAAGAGCAAGATCACATGAATTAAATATAGTGTATGTTTTCAACAATTCACTGTAATTTTTGTTAATTCTCACTGTTCACTCACCTTCCATTGAAAACACAACAGTCACTGCAGAGAGGAAACACATCTTGAGGACATTCAAATGTGCCACCAGTTCATTTGGGGAGGCCTCTGGAGAATAGAGCAACAAAAAAAAAAAAAAAAAAAAAAAAGACAAGACTGATTAGCACTGACTTATCATGTTATTGAGCAGGACAGAATGAAATCAAGGAGGTTGAACTAGCTTTGGCTGATGGACGTTCACCTCCTCCCTGGGAGGAGAGGTGTTTAAACATTGATTGGGAAAATCATTAATTTGTTCAAGTATGCAGCATTGCAGGCAATCTGTTGCCTTGGAATGATCGATGCCTGACCCACATTAACAGTCAAGTAGGGCAAACACTGAGCAAGTGACTCGTGGTATGTGAGGCTCTGCCGTGTTTGAACTCAGTGTCAGTGCAGACTGTGTTATTTATTTACACCAGAAATGTAAAAGGAGGTTGTTTTGGGGAGCCAAGGTTCCAGAGGTGAAAAATCCAGTTCATTTTCTGCATAGATTAGGTTATGTGACTGAGAGTTGGAGCAGGTCCAAGGATTTTATGGACATGAAAACATCCTGGTTGAATCATCAGTAAAGGAATTGAGCTACTCGCGTCGATAATATCTGTTTTTGTGATAAAAGGTCAAATATACAAGCCTGTATGTTATTACAAATGCTGCTGATAAAATGTCTGTGTTTAATGTGAAAGGGGTCACCACAGAATTACCAAGAACTCCCTTAACACTTTCAGCTCACTGTTTCATATGCAACCTTGTTTTGCAACCCTGTTCTGTGCAATCTCACCTCTCAGCAGGCTGTTGTTTTTAGCAAAGTCTTTGGTGAACCAACTTTGTAGCACCAAGCAGCAGACACAAGTTAGCAACTAAACATATGACCAAATCAGAGCTAAAAGCAGTGGTGCGCCATGACTTTTACAGGTAACTGCTTTTCAGCCTGTCAGTGGGACATGGTCAAGGCCAAGGAAATGACAGAACTGATAACTACAATGACTGGAAGTCAAGCTAGTCAATACCCTGCCACCACAAATGGGGAGTAAATTGCATGATGAATGCAAACAGGTATCAGATCCTTTAAGGGACAGATCTGCTGTTCTGAGATCAGATATAAGGAGAGATATAACTTCCACTTCAGTATTGCTTTAATTGATTACTATTTTTAGCATTAACTGGGTAAGCTCCTTGCTTGCCCTGAGAGCATGCCACCAACTAAAAGGAGAGTGACTTAAATTCAACTGAATCAACTTTTCAAGGTGATAATAATGTCAGTGTTGTGTTTACAGCTTGTTTCCACTCACCCAAACTAAAGGGTACGCTTTGTAGAAATCCTAAAATGCATTCAGCAGTTTAAATCAGGCTGTATTTTCAGATTCTAGGTCAATGTTAGATGAATTCAGAAACTAAGTGCAGTGTTTTGTTTTTTTTCAAACTGCAGTGAGACATGCTTTAAATTTGCTACAATAGTGATTCATACCTCTGACAGGCTTCCTCTCCATAACAAAACTGGGTATCAAAATATTCACAAGCTATCTGTCATACCAAAGTGACAGAAGAAAAATACAGGATTTCTTGAAACAAACATATAAATAAGTGCCAGTGATGGGCATAACATGAAGTTACATTTTGTATGTTAAAGAGGATTTTGAACAACATTAATAGAAAACAGGGAAAAAGTTATTTTACAACCAGTGGCTTTTTTATTTACCCCAAGTGAAGGAGACAGTCAGAGCCGTGGTCAAGGCAGGGTGGTCCTGCACTCCGCATGTGAAGGTGATCCCTGTGTCCAAAGACTGCTTCAGTGGGAGAAGAAACACACTGAAAAGGTACACTTCCTGGCTGTGGTTGTCCATCAGCCGGAAACATTTGGGCTGGTGAGATGGCATAGATTTCACCAGCCAATCTGAGGACAGCAGTGCTCCATCGGTCACACGGTCAGACAGGTTACCTTGAGGGTTGTTGGCAGGAAGGGTGCAATTGGTGACTGACAGGTGATCGATACTGGCTGCTGTGCTCTGGTAGGTCCAGGTAAGGGTGAGCTTGCTGGGGTAGAATCCCCCAGTGAGGCAGAGGAGAGCCCATTGATCAGTCTGTGGGTTTGGGGGTATCTGGAGGTATATTTTCGGAGCTAGAGGTGGTGCTAGTAGTGAAGGAAGAGTAAGGGACAAAGAAAAAAAAACATCAGATTCACATTATAAAACCAGGACATTGCAGCAGAAAATAATCATAGACAGCAAAGGAAAATAGGACAGAAATATAAAAAGAGTATTAGTCATAATGTAGCCATCAACACTGGGAAGATGACATTGGTAAAAATTGCAGTATATATGTGCATGCTGCACAAAATCAATGCATCAATAGAACATTTGAGACGTGAAGAAAAAAACCTACATAACTTAAGTCTATTCTACTAAATTGCTTCTCTGAATCATCCTGCTATAACTATCACTACTATTATTCCTCCTACCGCTGCTTCTTCTTCTACTACTACTATCTATAATTACCATTTGTGCTGCATATTATCTGAGACAGTTACAATATACTATCTGCAAATAAACAATTAACAACAATAAAAAAGTAATTAATATATAATAATTGATAAAATATAGAATTAACATAGATCTAAAACAGAATAACTCTGGAATAAAATGTTTCAACAAGAATAAAAGTGTAAAGAAACGCGCAATATCAATTGCTATTTGGTGAAGGCAACACTGCAGCCAAAGAAAATCAAAAGGAATCTTTTCTTCCGCATGGAGGATTTCCACATAATAATTTAGCCATCCCTCCCTGCCTTGTTTTCTGGTGAGTTTCAATTCCCTGGGCAAGATCGATACAAGGCACTGCGCATGGTGCCGGGGTGATTATTTCTAGATCTGTCATGAAACTGCTCAGGCAAAAAGATGAACTCTGAGGGAATTTCACATGACTTGAATTTTTATAGATTGGGCCTGGCCGGTCCTCTTATGGTGATGCATGGTCCACACCGGTGCTTGTACTTGTATCAAACTGCCTCACACACTAAACACTGTGGCTCTGGTGCTCAAAAGATACAAATGAGACACAATTACCAGCATGGTAACATCACCAAAGCAAAGCAAACTCAAAATGAATTAGGGGCATGTTCATTTCTGAAACCAGCCATTTATTTCTCACCCATAACAACCAGCTGAGTGCCGTTTCCCCGCTCTGGATCTTTCTGTAGGACGTTCAACTCGCAGTAATACCACCCAGAATCCTCCACTGTGACCTGAGTAATCACCAGGGAAGATGTTTGATTCTTCTCCACAAAGATCTGCCTGGATGACTTTGGGATGAGCTCCTTTTCCGGCTTCATTTTGAACCACTGAACCCCGTACTTTAGGGATTCAACTTTGAAATGACAGGACAGGATTGCCGTTTCACCCCGCATCACAGTGAGAGAGGAAGGATACTGTCTAACCCTCAGTCCCTCTGGGGTCGCTGTCAGGGCTAAAGACAGAGCCATTAATACAACATATCATACAAGGAACTTTTAAAAAGTGCAGAGCAGACCTGTGGGTCA
Source organism: Rachycentron canadum (assembly GCA_038496675.1). Taxonomy (NCBI): domain Eukaryota; kingdom Metazoa; phylum Chordata; class Actinopteri; order Carangiformes; family Rachycentridae; genus Rachycentron; species Rachycentron canadum. The sequence goes on from CM076653.1 coordinate 7,031,316, forward strand.
ACTACAAATACTTTAAATGTGTGTTTAGCATGCCTAGGTGACAGCTGGGAGCAAAGCTAGCCAGACAAAGATGATCAGACAGAAAAGCGAACACCCTAAAGAACAAAACTGAAAGTCAATTCAGTCCAATTTTACAATGCACCAAACACTTATTGAATGGCTCCCAATGTGATAAACTTCGCCTAACGACAAATGCTGTTTTCTAAAACGTTTTTTTTTTTTTTTCAACTAACGCAGACACACTTGAGTATAAAAGATTTCAACAGCTTTAGAATAGCTGTTTGATTGTAGTGATTGCTTGTCTGGCTAAGTGTGATGAAGTGATTATTAAGTGTGATGATGAAATACCACAGAAAGGATAAGACACTCGGTCGCTCTCAGTGCAGATGACAAAGAACATCAGCAAACATGAAAATGATGGTTGCATCTCTCCACCTTCTACTTGTATTTATTAAAGGGAGAGCAGAGGCAAGACTCATTCAATATAGTTTTTTTCATCCCTGGCCATAATGTTACTCACTTACCATTGTGACTCATGGCAGAAACTGATAATTATAATATTTTAAGGAGTTATCATGTAAAACTTTTCAATTTCAATACAAAACATAACATCAAACATTTGAATTGAATAAAATTAAGGGAGAGATAAGCTTGACAGATATCATTAAATACTAATAATTGAACTTTGGGTCGCAGTTTGTACAAAGAAAAGACATTTTTTCTAACATGACTGACCTGATGTTTGGCCTGCCAACAAAAGAAACAAATATAGGTGAGGCAGTTTTGCCATTGCGCTGCAGTTGTTCCCCACTCCAAGCTTGAGTGGTGAAATCATTTCTCAGGGACTCTTAAACCTGAAGGCTTGCTGTGCTTTTAAAATCTGTTGGTGTCAGCTTGTTTTTTGGTTGCACTCTATGGTTAGAGGTTCTGGTTCATTAATAGGTCATGTGTCAACAGAACGCTGAAGCTCAGCGGCGGTTGGGTTGTGTAAAAAAACCCAAAACAAAACAACCAAAAAAAAAAAAACTACACGTGTCAGTGTCTTGGCAAACAAAATAGACACATGCTGACTGAAACCACAGTGCAACAGTAAGCACGTGCTGCTATAGGTTTTCTACAGGTTTCTGTGCCTATTATTGTGCTGAAGATTTAAACGATCGCAACAAAATTTGGGAGGTTTGTCTATAATTACTTATTACTGGAGAAATGAATGTAATGTTTTTGCAAAAAACTTTAGGTCATTGAAGGTTTGTATTTACATATATCAATGACGCATTGCTGGTTACAATGAAATCTTGATACAAGTAAAAATAATGAACATTCAAATATTTGGAGGTTGTTTACAAGAGGTAACACATTCTTTCTTCTTGTTTTGAGGATTTACAGCACATTAGTGAATGTGTTGATATATTGCACAACTCTTGTTTTGATTTTGGCTTTTGGGTTTTTCTAGTGCAATAGTTGTAAATACGAATTTCCTGAGTGGCCTAATGAGCTACTGTATAATGAATTCAGATGTGCGTACTCTGGGGAGGGTGGTGGAGAAAACTTGTGATGCTAGGTGTAATCATCATCATCAAAGCAAAACAAAAAAGTTGAAAAATGTGAGTTCAATTGAGGGAAAGAGTCTGCCTCAAACTTGTCACTGTAAATTGAAAACTATAGAGAATGCACTCAGTAAATAAACAGCGACAGATGTAACCCGAATGGACTCGGTATATATTTATACATCTGTTGAGAAAACCCATTTCTACTGTATTCCAGCCATAATAACTCTTTTAAAGTAAATGAATGGTCTCATGCAAAGTCAAGTGATGCTGAATCCCTCGGAAACTTTAAGTGTCTATACAGAGTATCTACTTCTAACACAGTAATATCTTACACTCTAATTTCACATTTCGTGCTTTATCATGACGCTATTGAAGCTTTTGTCACATACATTACACAGAAACCTTTGCAATGTATATGTTATTTCACACAGTACAACTTGATAGTCACCCTGCGTGGACATGGAGTTAAGCTAAAACTAAAATAATAAACCGTTATAATAGATTAGCTCCCAAAAGCCATTATAAGTTTATTTGATAATTAATGACTTAATAGAGGAAGATTGAAGATGAGGGGACACAGATGTTTGTCAATGACAAGAGGGGACAAGTGGAGAGTGTCCTTCTGTGCATATGGTCTCTTTCTGGCTATGACCCAGCTAGAACTGAACACTACAAACATAAAAACAGCCTGTTTTAATCACAATGGACTCTGGCAAACTAGTTATGGATGACTCATTTTCATATTCATAATGGGTAATGACTAGAGATCATATCTATTATGACGTTATCATCCACTAATAACATTTATGTCATTTGTTGGCAAGTCATTTGATATGAAGCATTTATTGTGACAGTGTCTCATCAGACAAAACATTCAGACATTTTAATAAAAAAAAAAAAAAAAAAAACTTAAGACAAACCTGCAAACACAACAGAAGCCCAGAGTCTTAACTCAGCAGGAAGCAAAAAGCAAGCTCACCTTCTTTCTAACCACAGGGCCCCACAGATAGCCCCGCTTCCAGCAACAAACCACACACAGTGAGTTCTGTTAAAAACAAAACTGCTTTTTATTTTTTTTGTCTCCCTCCATTTGATATCATTTTAAACTCCACTTGATGGATTTTGAAAAAAAAAAAAAAAAAAAAAAAGGAGACAGACTCCAAAATAAAAGTTTAAGAAGACAAGTTCAGCAACTAAAATAATCAAAAAGTACAATCATCGCTTCACAACACTGAACATCTGTCAGTGTGGAAGACAAATGTTTTGTTCCTTTAGTTTTTTTTCCATCTTGTGTGTTTACATTGATGAGATCTTGACAAATGTAACAAACGCACGATAATTCGGGTCTGTGCTATAAATGAACCAAACGCGCCTGCCCAGTGCAGATCAGAGGATACAGATGCAAACATACTGTTTAATACTCACATGAGAAGCCCCTTGAATTACTCATGATCACTGTGTAGCTCAATACACACTTGCACATAGATGCACAGGGATACACACTCATATACACGCATACACACTCACACATACAAGCACACCATTTATATCTTATATCAGCAATGGCACAGTGGGCAAACATGGAGTACTAAAGAGTGGCAGGGCAGAAGTTTTTATACGTTATCGCCACAAAAAAAGAAATGGTGGACAGGAAGAATGAAGGAAACTGTGTGTATGTGTGTGTAGAGAGAGAGAGAGATAGAGAGAGAGCAAGTAGGAAAGAAGGGGCAAGAGAGAGGGAGATGCATCCATATTCAACACTAACCTAAGCCAACTCATTCCCTCAATTATACACGGTGGGTTCTCTTCTGGTAAAATTTGTTATTAGTTTCCAAATGAGACATTTTCCATTACTCTGCAGTGAAAGTTCCTGCAGTCTGTTCACTGTTATTGCCCTCTTGAGGCACACAGCACACGGCCAGCCCCTATCATACATCCTACCCCAGCCTCCAGTGCCCCTTACACAGTAATAAGACACTTGTAGCCTGCATTGGTGACTTCACTGCAGCCCGGCATCCCTACCATTTCATAACTGCAATATAAATCAGCACAAAAACACCAGTTGGTGCTGTCACTTTTGAAAGAAATCCAAGTTTCCCTTGTCAGTTCTCAGCACCACAACCAATATTTACCCCTCAGTTGATTGACAAGGAAAATGCCAGGCGTGGGCTTGTGATTCAGAGAGGCCAAGTAATGGGACTCTTTCTATGTTGGAGATGTGAGGTGGGCGACTTAATGACTAGGGGAGACATGGTGGGCGAGATGCCTCCATTGTGTTGCATATGGTCCGTGCGAATGTTGCAGTTGCTCAACTGGTGAAGTACGGCACGCTGTTAATTAGCCAGACGCTGCTGTTCTTAGAGAGGTGAGTGATTGACAAGGCGCCATCTGTGGTAGCAGTGAGAAAGAGGGCGAGGCCGGTGGCTCTGTGGACCAACATCTTTGCTGCAAGCTGAGGCTGTAAATATATACAGAGCGCCTGAACTGGATGATGCATAAGGAATCTGTTCCACTAATTAATTACTGACACAAAACACAACACTAAAATCTATCTATCTATCTATCTATCTATCTATCTATCTATCTATCTATCTATCTATCTATCTACTGCAAATAATGACTCCTAATCTAGAACTAAATCTTCCAACTGTCATGTGACTGTTCAATGTATAAATCTGATGTCACCTGACATGTTCACGGTTATGGAGACCTTCCTTGTCTCAGTCCTCTTCAGCATGCTGTATACTAATGTACTCATTAGCTGTGGTAATGGAAAAGTACTGGACCTTAATAGACTTGCAACATTGACTTTGCCCATGAGAACTGAATGAGCCTGTAGATAGTTGGTAAACAATGGATAATTAGGATAATATATGGGAATTAGACATGCTTTGCTGTAAAGGACGCAAGCAGGGGATTTAGAGCAGTGATAATCAGTCATATACAGTCGCTCTGTGTTGCATATCCTTTTGCCGTACTGACTCTGGTGCTGCAACATTGGCAATTTCTCATTTTATTAAATTATAGTCTCTTTCATATAATTTCTTACGGTATATTGCCTTCTCACACCTTATCTTTGTGTATTTTATATCCAGGCATAAGCCTCTAGATACATAGTATCAATAGCTGCTGACATTTGCAACTGCAAAATGATCAGGTTACATCTCTGTCATTACTAATAAAATACAGTGCAACACTACAGCACCCAACAAACTGCACATACAGTGTAAAAGCCCGGGGAACATGTCAGTTAACACTTTATTATGTAGCAGAGCAAACAACAAATACCAGCCTGGATTGACTTGAAAAGAAAAACAAGCGATTAATTCTTCATTCCCTGCATCTGAACCATAGCTCTGAACACACAGTTTACTGAGCTGACATTACAGCTCGCCCAAATACTTTCAGAGAAGGGCTTAAAATCGATGTGCAATTAGGGGTGTCTTGTATCAGGCATGATGAATTATGCTCTCTGTTCTAAGGCTGGTCTATGGACACTTGATCAATTTAGCTTCTAGGGGCCTGCTAAGGCAGGCTGGGGAGAAATTGCTCTATTCCAAAGCCATTCAGTCGAACGTATTGATTAACCATTGCACTCTGTATTGAAAGTGTGTTCGGGATCTGTTCAACGCAGCAAGGGTGTTGTAGGAGAGAAGGGCTGAGCCTGCTGCCACACATAAAACAAAGAAAGAGGTACATTCAGACCTGCACTTCTTTCGCTATTCTATAGTCTCGCCTTTAAAGCACCGTAATTATTTCACAGTTTTACTACAACAGTTCAGGAACGATGTGCAGTATCTGTCCTTACACCCTAAAGAGCTTAATTACCTGACTCTTCTCAGCAAAGGCACAGTGATCCGAAACTGTTAAATGTATTTCAAAGTGTTTTACAATCACTGCTCCCAAAGTCCACACCATAAGACCACACTGCATTTAACTATATAAATCCAGCTCTTTTCTGGCTATAAGATGTGTAAACCCATTAATTAAATCTCTCCATAAGCAAAATCATGTGCTGCAAATGTACTACTTTTGTGAGCTCCAAACACCAGTTTCATGGCACCTTGTTAACAAAGATTCTGTAAACAGATTATCATAACCTTCAGCTGCAGGAGCCAATCAACATTTTCTCATCAGGGCGCGCCGAATGTAATTAGGGGCCGAGCAAACGTCTTGTTTATATCACTGTAAACTCACTGAACCCCAGTTGGGGTGTTATTTATACACTTGAAGTAGGCCAGACTGTGTTTGTGATCAAGGCTATGGTAATGCTATTCATATTACATAGTGCAACCATAAATAGTTTGTGGTACTCCTTCCCCTGGGAAAGACCACAGTGCTCAAGTTTGGAAAGGCAATATGAGCGTCTGTCTGTCTTCATCCCCTAAATGGAGGGTTCACTGTCTGGTTAGTGTCATCCCATCTCCCTCTGGCTCTCAGCTTTTGGATTTGCATTGTCAGGGTATCCTCCCACAGGCCTGTCTGAGCGGGTGTTTTCTCTCAACAGCATCCTCATCTACCCTCAAATTGTGCACCCCAGGGATCCACTGCCTTCTTGCCCACACCCTCTCCAGTCCTCTTCTCTGACACCAGAAGTGTGACTCATTTACATAAATCATGAGTCATAAAAACATGTTCTTTTGCTGCTTGTTTGTACAAATGCCCACATTCTGTTTGTCACCACTACGAGTCATGTTACCCTCCCCTCCATTTGGACCCTTTACCCATAAACCTGAACACAACATACAATGTTTGCTTGTTGTTTTTTTTTTTTTTTTTTCAAAATCCACCCATACACAAACACTGACGTGCTTTTTTCAAACCCACATTGAGAAACGTGACAGTATGTTATTTTTTTGTCTGTTTTTTTTTTTTGTTTGTTTTTGTTTTTGTATCTTTTCTTCTCTTTTTTGTTCTTATCTTCATCAAGGACAGATTATGTACATACAGATGTTATATTCCACTGACAAACCCAGTGGGACGCTGACATGGACAGGTATATGAGTGAGAAACAGAAAAAAGCAGCATGAAAGACAGAGAGAGTGATCGGATGAAAAGGTGATTGAGACAGAAAAGAGAAGCACTGACCGAACGACCTGCTTTTGTGCTTGAAATGGAATCCATCATTATTTTTGGAGCAACAAGGTGCATGCACAAACAGTGTGTGGTCAGTCACATGGGACCATCCGACTACATCGCAGAGGGCAAGACTCTTTGAGTACAACATGTAGTGTTTTAAATTAAGGGCCATTTAAACAAAGCTTCACAATCATTGCAGAGTACTGTACACAGTAATAGTACAACAACAGACGCATTTGATATATGTCGTTAATGGCAGATATTACACCACAGCTTTAACCATATCTGATACCTCTTGCACAGTAGAGTTACGGGGTTATTGCTGGTTTCAAACAAAATCAAACAAAACACATTCAGACAACTGATTCAATACCGAGTAATTCCCCTTTAAGGTCGCAGTAGTCAGGGTTCAGCCGGGGTAAACTCATCTCTCCGTGCAGGCTCGGTATGGCAAATTTGCATATAGTCGCTGCATGTGAGTGGAGCAGTGTTTCAGGGGAGAAACCAGGGCCACGCATAGAAATACAGGCTTACCTCCCACTGTTTGTGCTGTACAGGGGAAGTGGCTGGATAATTGTGCCATGGGGGGTTTTGTAGTGCCCGTGCCTGCTTGTCAGGTACACACTGGTGCACCAGGGTGAGGTTGTCCTTGAAGAGGATTCCTGTCAGTGGCAGGATTGAGCTTGATTTATGGGGGCCATCATTGGCTGGCAGGAGGGACAGGTGGAGCCCGGACTCCTTCACTTAGCCAGCCACAGGTAATGGCTAATTACATCTTTATCTCCCCGTGGTCTGGCCGAACAAGAACTGACTTGCAGCCATGACCAGAGAGTGACATGTATCCAAATCGTTTATCTAGCCGGTCAGAGAGAGACACACTATGATAAGTGGAGAAATATGCTGAAAATGTGTGTGATGGAGTTAACAGCATGACAAAAAAGTCCAATACATAAACTGTTAAAAATTATAAATTACATCATCATTCACTGCTTCTGGACTCAGATGAAATAATCCCTCAAACTGTTTCAAATGTGTTTTTAAAAAGCTTGTCATGGCAAAATAGAGCACACCACTTTGAAAACTTTACATCTTTTTTTTTTGTTTGTTTTTCATTGTTGTCGTTCAATGTGTGTGACTTCTGAGAGTAAAGTACAAAAAATTATTTTTCCAACGAACGGCTCATTACCATCGGATGTTCTTCATTTTTTTTTCTCACATGGAATTACTATTCATAGTTATTCAAATACTTATTAACATCATCATCGGTAGTATTATTAACACCAAAAAAGTAAAAGCAGGTAACCTTGCAGAGTAAAACAGACACAGTGCAGGGAGGGAGGGGAGGGAGGGAGTGTAGGGAGTATGGTATCACAACAGGAACATCTCTAACCGGTACATGCTATCAACAAGCGACACAGAGGATGGAGCTGCAGCTTTGAAACAGAAGATATCGTTGCCACTGGACAGTCTCTTGCTGCTTCAGAAGACTGGAGCGAAGTCGAGGCTGATGGGAGATGTCGTTCGGCGCCAGGCACCTTGAGGTCGCCGGCGTGGCCTCGGTACTGCATATATTTACACTGGGGAGGAAGAGGGAGGGAGGGGGGGGCGTGACACGGAGCAGAGAACACTATAGCGATGCCAAGGGCGACTAGAGACAGCACGTTGAACAGAGGGGCGGGGGTGGCTAAAAAGGTTTGGGTAGTGAGGGGGTCTACATGCGAAACCTTGGTATAAACCCCCCCAAGTTACATAAAGGGGTAGTTAAGACTGACGCCATCACCACCCACCCTTTTTTTTTTATACATTTTGACATCATTCATAGCAGCTTTACTGCTACACAGTTAAAATCAAAAAGCCATACATGTTGGGTGTAGGTGTGTGTGTGTGTGTGTGTGATCAAAGGGTGACGCTTCACATGGCCACCAATTAGACATTTTTCAAAAGGTCACATGACCGCCAGTACCACATTATTATTTCCATAAATATCCACCATACTATTGTGATTTCATGTATAATTTCCATAAGGCAAACATTGTAGGTCAGTCATTAGTCTATGTAGTATAATACATAAATGATCGTCCATTTGTTAGATTATCTATTTTCTCATTGATCACTGACACTATAATCATTAATATACACTCTCTATCAACATCAGCCTAGTGGTAATAATGAGGGGATAACAGGGTGGGAAGGGAAGTACCAAGTCAGACAAATCTGCAAGGCATTCTGGGAGACAAAGAAAGAGACAGACTGTGTGTGCGAGAGCGAGAAAGAGAGGAAGAGATAATGACAATGAGTTGACCTCAAAATTGAATTGAGGGGCTGGGACTTGGTGGTGGTGGTGGTGGTGGTGGTG